>OX638135.1:28101862-28291862 GCA_951804985.1 Dryomyza anilis | reverse complement strand
CAGCGTTGCCAGATTGGAAATTTTGGGAGAGTTGCCAGGCCACATTTATTTTACGAAAAGCAGTGGAATAGCGTTGAATATTAAATTATTTTAAAGCTTTTTTATATTTTTGCCGTTGATTTAGTTCACAAGAAAGTACTCATGGCATCATTAAATGCTTTCACTCGTCTTACAGACAACTTAATAGAATTTGAGGATGATTTTAATGCTATTCCGCGTAACGAGCATTAGAAATTCAAAAAGAAGAGTTTAGGTCACAATGGACTCTCGTGAAATCAGCATACGAGTCATATTTGGACATGACGTTAGAACCAGCAGCGGCTGAGGCTGCTCCAGCTGATTTTTCGGTTGTAAAAGTAAAATACCGTCATTGTTACCAATCATACGTGCGTTGCCTCTCAAAAATGGCGGAAATTTCTCACATGTTATCGGCCGCTTTGAAGCCAGTTTGTTCTCATGGCGCAGAAAAGCCTGCCATAGAAGCCATTTCTTCTGAACACCATTTGCGTTTGCCTCCGTGTGATACGGAACTTTTCTATGGCGATTATTTCTCTTGGCCATCCTTTCGCGACCTTTTTACCGCGATATATATTTCAAACGCGCGTCTCACTCCGGTGGAAAAGCTTTTTCACCTAAACCAAAAGACACGCGGTGAGGCCAAAGAGATTGTACAAAAATCTCCTCTTACTCACGAAGGTTTTGAAACAGCATGGCAAAATCTCAGTGACAGGTACGAGAACAAACGTTAATAGCCAACTGAAAATTCTTTTTAACCTTTCTGCCGTAGGAAATGAATCCGGCCGGGAAATTAATAATTGTATTACGGCGCTACAAGTCCATAAGATTGACATACAAAATTGGGACGCTATTTTTACCTTTTTGTGTTCCACAAAACTGCCTGAAATTACACATTGTCTGTGAGAGCAGTCAATTGAAAATAAATCGGAAATTCCCAAATGGATAGATATGGACAAATTCCTAACTAGCCGATTTCAAACCCTCGAAACTGTCTCTGACATCCGAGGAGGCCCACATAAAGGTCAAAAACAATCCAATAATCCTCCACCGCCCAAAAAGATAAACACTTACCAAGCAAATGTAAGTGTTTCTACGTGCAAGCTTTGCAAGTCGCAACAGCATGTGCTGCGCACATGTCCTCGCTTTTTATCCATGAACCCGAGTGAGAGGTCAAAAATTGTACGAAAGCTACAATGTTGTCTGAATTGTTTATCAGGGAATCATCAAGCCCGTAACTGTCGTAGCAATTATAAGTGTGCAACATGCAATAAGCGTCATCACACACTTGTGCACTGGGAGTTTTCACCTCGACCTTCTGGACCACGACTCAGCAATTCGGAAGAAGCGGGACCAAGTCAAAATATACAGTCCACTAACCAAATCAGAGATGTTGCTGGACCATCTTCTGTTCGCCCGCGTCCCGACAATGTGCAGTCACATTTTGCGTCTAGCAATAAAGGGGTTTTATTAGGCACCCCTATGGTCCATGTGCAACATCTTGGCATTAATTATACCGCAAGAGCATTAATTGACTCAGGTTCAGAAGGTACATTCATTTCCGATAGATTACAAAATATGTTAAAGCTCCCCACGCGAAATATTAATGCACAAATTTCAGGATTGAATAATGTGGTATCAGCGCAGGTGCAAAAGGCGTGCACACTTGAATTGGGTTCACCAATTGATCCCACTGTTTTTATGAGAACTTCTGCGCTTGTGTTACCTCAACTCACGGGAAACATCCCCTCATACCCGGTCGATCCACTACTACGTCAATATTTTCCGGAATTAGTTTTAGCAGATAAACGATTTTATTGCAGTAGCCAAATTGATGTGCTAATAGGCGGTGATTTATATCCGAAAATACTGCTCGATGGAATCAGACGGAATGTTTTAGGGTCTCTAATAGCGCAGCAAACCGTTTTTGTGTGGATTTTGACAGGATCTGTACCAGTTTGTAGTGTATCGTCTTATTCTACAAACGTCTCATATATAAATGAAAATTCACTCGATCAGCAAATAGCGTCATTTTGGGAACTGGAGGAGGTCCCACGAAAAATATGCATAACTCCGTCAGATCGTTTTTGTGAGGAAAATTTTGTGCAAACCACAAAAAGAAATCACGAGGGACGCTATGTGGTGACACTGCCATTTAAGTCAGAATTTCCAAATGAAATCTGCTTGGGGGAATCTCGTCACATAGCAGTAAAACAATTTATTAAAAACGAAGCACGATTGTGTAAAATTCCGGAATCAAAACGTCAATATGACAATGTGGTTCGAGAATATTTGGAATTAGGGCACATGCGGCGGGTTTCAGCATATCGCGATAAGCGACCACCAATACACTATTACTTGCCGCATCATGCGGTTTTGAAGCCCGAAAGTACCACCACGAAAATTCGTGTTGTATTTAATGCATCGATTGGTACGGCCACTGGAACAAGTTTGAACGATGTTTTGCACCCAGGTCCAGTTTTGCAAACTGATCTTACGCTCCTTATTTTAAAATGGCATCTTTTTAAATACGTCTTCAATAGTGACATTGAAAAAATGTATCGCCAAATTCTGATTGACCCAAAACAAACTCCATATCAGCGAATTGTTTTTAGAGACAGCCCCCAGGATGAGTTGCAGGAATTTGAATTGCAAACAGTAACCTTCGGAGTCAACTGCGCTCCATTCCTTGCCATTAGGACCCTTTTACAATTGGCTGAAGACGTCAAAACTAGTTTTCCGCTAGCGTCGTCCATCTTGCGTGACCATATGTACGTCGATGATGCACTAGCAGGGGCTCACGATATTTCTACGGCCGTTTTGGCACGAAACGAGCTGATTGCGGCTCTCAACAGCGCAGGTTTTTCGCTAAGGAAATGGACTGCGAACTGTGATGAAATCTTAACGGGGTTACCAAAAGATCATTTATTGCATGAAGAGTTTCTGCAGCTTGAAGATACAAGTAATGCCAAGACCTTGGGTATCCGTTGAAATGCGCGTTCTGACAATTTTTATTTTCATGCTGCGCCTCTCGAACCAGTGGAGCACTATACGAAGCGTAAGGTATTGTCAATGATTTCAAAATTATTTGACCCAGCTGGATGGTTGGCCCCCATCATTATTGTTGCAAAAATGTTAATGCAACAGGTGTGGTTAGACGGAATCGGCTGGGATGATCAGCTGACATCACTGTGTCTCGAACGGTGGATGTTGTTTCTAAACAATTATTCACTTATCAATCAAATTCGAGTAGCACGGTGGGTAGATTTCTGTATTGGGGGAAAGATTGAAATTCACGGGTTCTGCGATGCTTCGGAGAAAGCATATGCAGCAACGGCGTACATAAGAGTCAATAATGGGACTAAAGTTTCCGCCCATTTGTTAACTGCCAAGACAAGGGTAGCGCCGGTAAAAACTGTTTCGTTGCCCAGACTCGAATTGTGTGGTGCATTACTTTTAGCCGAAATGCTTGTATCATTTCTGCCAGAACTTCATATACAAAATGCAGAAACTTATTTATGGACTGACTCGACCATTGTATTAGCTTGGATTCGCAAACCTCCGTGCTCTTGGGCGACCTTTGTGGCGAACCGCGTATCAAAAATTGTTGATAAGGTCGGAAAGGATGGGTGGTCACATGTAGATTCCCTGGATAACCCTGCTGACATGGCAAGTCGCGGTATTCAACCCCATGAGCTTATTGATAATAGCCTCTGGTGGCATGGTCCGTCTTGGTTAGTGCAAGAAAGATCACAGTGGCCGAGCAGGAGTGAAGAGTCTGAATGTACAACAACTTTGGAGGCAAAAAAGGTGCGAGTTTTAGCTACCCGTCTCACGGAAAACTGCGATCTCTTAGAGCGTTTTTCGTCCTTGCCACGTGCATTACGAGTTTTGTCGTATGTATTTCGTTTTCTTCATAGAACTCATCGGGGTCATAGAAGCGTTATTTCACACGATTTGTCGACAGTGTCGACTGAGGAGATTAAAATCACAACGACAAGAATAATTTTATTATGTCAAAAAGTGGCTTTTGAAGCTGAATATAAATGTCTTTTGGCAAAAAAGAATGTAGATCCAAGGAGCACGATTCTGCCACTGAGCCCATTTATCGATGAAAATGGATTGCTCAGAGTCGGCGGGCGTTTAGCGGCCTCTCCAGAATTATCTTATAGAGAACGACATTCAATAATTTTGCCATATGCATGTCAATTTTCGAGGCTAGTGGTCCAATTTACGCATGACATATCCTTACACGGTGGGAACCAATTAGTGCTTCGACTAATTCGAACACAGTATTGGATTCCTAAAGTTCAAAATATGATAAAGATGATGATCCATAAGTGTAAGACTTGTGTAGTGGAAAAGAGAAAAGTCGTAAGCAATTAATGGCGGCGCTGCCTTCCCAGCGCACAACTTTTTCCCGCCCTTTTGTTTGCACGGGGGTCGATTTCGCTGGCCCATTTGACATAAAAAACTACACCAGTAGAGCTTGTCTAATTACCAAGGGATATGTTTGTGTTTTTGTGTGCTTTTCGACAAAAGCGATTCACTTGGAAGCAACAAGTGATTTAAGTACCTCGACATTTTTAGCAGCATTTTCACGTTTTGTGTCCCGCAAGCATATATTCGGATAATGGGACCAATTTTGTAGGTGCATCTCGAGCACTTAAATTAGATTTGAAGAACGTGCTGCGAGCGTCACGAGATGAAATTGTGACTAAATATGCACACCAAGAAGTAGCTTGGCATTTTATTCCAGCTAGAGCTCCACATATGGGAGGGTTGTGGGAGGCAGGAGTCAAGAGTTTTAAAACTCACTTAAAAAAGACTGCTTCAAACATGAAATATACGTTTGAAGAATTTTCAACGCTTCTTTATAAAATAGAAGCATGTCTGAACTCGCGGCCATTAAGCCCAATGTCAACCGATTCCTCTGACCTTGCCCCTTTAACTCCCGGACATTTTCTGACCGGTGGACCAGAGCCTGAAATTTCAGAAAGTCCGGAATCCATTATCAATCGCTGGCAAAAGATAAAAGCGTTTAGTCAGGTATTGTGTCAGCGATGGAAAAATGAGTACCTGAAGGAACTCCACAAGAGGTATAAGTGGAAATATCCACAAATGAATTTGGCAATTGACGATTTTGTGGTAGTACGTGAAGATAATCTTCCCGCTAATGAATGGCGATTAGGTAGGATTACAAAGACCTACGCAGGTTCCGACGGACGGGTTCGCGTAGCAGAGTTGCGCACCGAGCGAGGTGTCATCACAAGGCCAATCGTAAAACTCATAGTTTTACCTCCATGTTAGGACTTACGTACTTACTTCATGTCCTTGTCCGTCCCTTTATGTAGTAATTTAAATCCCAAATGGAAGTTTATTGGAAACATTTAATTTTTAGCAAGATGACCAAATATAATCAACAAAAAAAGAAGAGTAGCATCCAAGCAATCGAGGTGGCAGCACAGTGCCGCGTGTGTGACGGTCGCCATGCGCTGCGATATTGCCCGCAGTTTAGAGCGGTAAATCTAGAGGAGAGGTTGCGGCTAGTCCGATTGCATCGCTACTGCTCACAATGCTTGTCACCCCATCACCAATCGAGTGCTTGTTCGAGTCTGTCGCGGTGCAGATATTGTGAAGAACGTCACCATAGTATGGTACATTCTCACGCGCGCCTCCATGAGAGCGTGCAAGTATCAATTCCTACACAAAGTAGGAACGAAAGGAGACGGGAGAACCAGAACCGGAATAGTAGCAACCGACCGAGACCTAACTCGTCATTGCAAAATAATTCGAATTCTAGCTCTACTGGACCGGGACCTCGCTCGTCTCGGCCAGTTGAGTTGTGGACAGCAGATGCAGCATCCAGAGCATTGGACTCAATTTCATTTAGGCCTCCTCTTCAGTCGTCTGAAGTACGTCGAGATGGACCGGGACCTCGCTCGTCTCGGCCATCGCAGCAGAACAGAAATGGCGCTTCTCGACAAGCAGATAGAGATGGACCGGGACCTCGCTCGTCTCGGCCATCGCAGCAGAACAGACTAGGCTTGGGCGCCTCTCGACAAGCAGACAGAGATGGACCGGGACTTCGCTCGTCTCGGCCATCGCAGCAGAGCCGATATGGTTCGGGCGCGGCTCGATCAGCATATAACGATGGACCGGGACCTCGCTCGTCTCGGCCATCACGTCATCAAAGGAGCCTACCGCGGTACTCGGGTCATGGTGCAACCACGACCATTCTATCGACGCAGCGCGTTATTCCGTTGCCACCCACAGCAGTAGTCCGAGTCAAGGTCAACGAGGTTCGTGCCCTAATAGACTCTTGCGCGCCTATGTCCATTATCTCGGGCACGCTAGCAAAGCAATGGGGGCTACAACGCTCTCAGTCGGGGGGCACAGAGATGTGTTTCGTCACGATCCGTGGAACACATGACAACAATACCAGCATTACAACTCAGACGGAGGTAAACTGGAATTTTGCGCGCATTAGCCCCGTCGAATCCATAGACGATAAGGTGCAAGAGCATTTCAGAAATTTGAAACTGGCCGATCCGGAATTTTTTAAATCCGCTCCAATTGGAATGGTCTTGGGGGTCAATGTTTACCCAAAAATTATACTTCCGGGAACAATCAATAAGGGTCCGGGGCTACCTGTCGCGCAAGAAACTATTCTCGGTTATATTTTGTCTGGAACGTGCGGCGTTTAAATTATTATTATACTGAGACACCATTAAAAATGAATAACATCACAAACCTTATTTATTTTCTATTTTTTGAATATTTATGTCAAATGAATTATATTGTATTGAATTATATTAGAGTAAGCAGTCCTTCGTTGCATAGTTATTGCAAGGAGGCCGGGATGTTTAGGCCAACAATCTATTACATTGCACTGCACTGGCAGCGAGTATCTTTAGCACTCGCTGATCCTGCTGTCAGTGCATGTACATATGTAATAGCGAGTTGCCGCCAGTTTTTTAGTCTGAAAATATAAACGACTGCAGCAACACCAGGTCAACTCAGCAAAGGACGTATTCCTTATTTTATTAATAAATTATAACGAGAATTTGAAACACACTTGGTTTTATTTCGTCTCAGGAACCACGTTATTCGTATACGAGGGTTACAAATACCGCACGAATTGCCGGTCTATAACCACCTACTTCAGTGCCTGCCAACACCAATTGCCCTAAGCAGCAGCTGCGCCACCACCCACTAGATCCTTCAAGGAGACTCAACACTAGGAGTCGAACATTTTCATATATGTATATGTATATGTATATGTATATGTATATGTATATGTATATGTATATGTATATGTATATGTATATGTATATGTATATGTATATGTATATGTATATGTATATGTATATGTATATGTATATGTATATGTATATGTATATGTATATGTATATGTATATGTATATGTATATGTATATGTATATGTATATGTATATGTATATGTATATGTATATGTATATGTATATGTATATGTATATGTATATGTATATGTATATGTATATGTATATGTATATGTATATGTATATGTATATGTATATGTATATGTATATGTATATGTATATGTATATGTATATGTATATGTATATGTATATGTATATGTATATGTATATGTATATGTATATGTATATGTATATGTATATGTATATGTATATGTATATGTATATGTATATGTATATGTATATGTATATGTATATGTATATGTATATGTATATGTATATGTATATGTATATGTATATGTATATGTATATGTATATGTATATGTATATGTATATGTATATGTATATGTATATGTATATGTATATGTATATGTATATGTATATGTATATGTATATGTATATGTATATGTATATGTATATGTATATGTATATGTATATGTATATGTATATGTATATGTATATGTATATGTATATGTATATGTATATGTATATGTATATGTATATGTATATGTATATGTATATGTATATGTATATGTATATGTATATGTATATGTATATGTATATGTATATGTATATGTATATGTATATGTATATGTATATGTATATGTATATGTATATGTATATGTATATGTATATGTATATGTATATGTATATGTATATGTATATGTATATGTATATGTATATGTATATGTATATGTATATGTATATGTATATGTATATGTATATGTATATGTATATGTATATGTATATGTATATGTATATTTATATGTATATGTATATGTATATGTATATGTATATGTATATGTATATGTATATGTATATGTATATGTATATGTATATGTATATGTATATACCCAAGAGCCGAGTAGTAACAGCGTACGAGAACCGAGCAGTAGGAGAGCACGAGAACCGAGCAGTAGCAGTGAGCCGAGTAGTAACAGCGTACGAGAACCGAACCGTAGCAGAGTATGAGCACCGAGCAGTAACAGCGTACGAGAACCGAGCAGTAGCAGAGTACGAGAACCGAGCAGTAGCAGTGAGCCGAGCAGTAGCAGTGGGCCGAGTAGTAACAGCGTACGAGATACGAACAGTAACAGCGTACGGGAACAGAGTTTTAGCAGAATACGAGAACCGAGCAGTAGCAGTGAAGCGAGTAGACACAAGCGCACGAGAGCCGAGCAGTAACAGCGTACGAGAACCGAGCAGTAGCAGAGTACGAGAACCGAGCAGTATCAGTGAAACGTGTAGACACGAGCACCTGACATCCGAACGCGTAACCACGCGATAACCGAGGAGCAACAGCAGCACATTCGAGAATAACCGAGCCGACCCGAGCGCTAAGGCAGCCGATCGAGGGGTAGCAGTGAGCCGAAGGGCTGAATCAGGGGCAACTACGAGGGATTCCACAACGACCATCCGGACAAAGTAAAGTGAGCCGGCTTCGGAGCCGGGGACAGAGGAGGGGTCCCGGAGAGGCATAGTGAGCCGCGACGCGTCGAGCGGCGTAATACGACATAGCAACCGGTTGCGCCAGATGTAAACCAGATTTACATACCCGAGGGCTCAGCGTTGGAGACGCCTCCGACGGGAACCCGCCATTTCTAAGCAATCCAGTATCGGCAGCGGAGCGCTGCCTTTAATTATAATTTACTATCCTATTATACCTATTATTACTATTATTAAAGAAGTTATTTTTGAATTAAAACAAGGGCGTTATCATTTACCAGGGGCTACAGTTGAGTTGAACTAAAAAGGTACCCCTGACATAAATAAATTATTTGTCGACCTACCCCTGGACCGCCGCTGAGGTTACCTCAGCCTTTGACCACCAGGTAGTTCGTTACAAGTGGCGCCCGAGCAGGGACCTTGAGGTGAAAAATAAAACAAAAATAATAGTCACAAACAACTCAACGTAGCGTCGGGTAAATGGTCTCGCTCAAGTTTTTCAACATGGTGAAGCTAACCTGGATTTACGGCTTGCGCAAGGAGGACTTGGTTGCGTACGCCGTAGAATTCGGATTACCAGAAGCTGGTACAGCGGAGGAGTTACGGAAGAGCCTGTGTAACTTCGTGTCGGACGGAGGCCACGCGAGCGAGGTCCTGGAGCGTCTCCTTAAACTGGAGCTCAAACATACCAAATGCCCGTCGCCTCTGCCTTTAGCACTCATAGTCCCCACTGCTATCGCTATGGGTGAAAAGACAGAGCCCCTTTCAACTATAGACGCGACCCAGGCACCGCCGACACAAACACCGCACCAGATCTTCACCCCCTTCAAAAATCCCGAAATGGAGGGAGCCGCCAGCTCGAGTAAAACCCTAACCACTGTAGTAGGAGCGAGCAGCGAACCCCTGAGAAAAAGTGAAGCCACAGAGCGCGCGGAAATGCGGACGGACACAACCACCGACGGAAGTGAGAAGACGTAGCCGTCACCAGTTGCGGACGCAGCATGTGACGTTCACCTACCAAGATGTACATTTTCCCAGATCCCCTTCCCCATCAACAAGCAGGAAGTTGGAGAAGCAGCCGGCCCGAGTTTATCATCCACCGTAGCGAGCAACGTAGCACCGAGAAGAGAGGATCCCAAGGGAGGATATGCCACCCACGCTGTCGCCATGGACCGCGTGAGAAAATGGGCAGTACGATTCGACGGCGAGAGTGACCCACTGGCGTTCATAGAACGGATTGAGGAACTGACGGACGTTTACAACGTAAGCAGAGATTGGTTGCCGCATGCCATGCCTCAACTACTGGTGGACCGAGCCCTCATTTGGTTCCGAAACAATCACATCCGGTGGAGCGGATGGGACGCGTTTAAGGCGGATTTTCTACGATTTTTTCTGCCACCCAGGTATCTGGAAAACCTGGATGACGAGATACGCCAGAGGATGCAGCGACCCGGTGAGTCTTTTAAGAATTTCACCCTAGCAGTCCAAACGTTGATGCGACACGCCCACTACTCGCGTGCACAATAACTGGAACGGATTTACAAAAACTGCCGACGAGAGTACCAGTTATACGTAAAGCGAGGGGAGTTCACAACGCTGGGGGAACTAATACAGATGGCAAACGACTTTGACGTCCTCCAGGCGACGCTGGTGGAGCGTCAGGGGGGACCGACACGAGTTCAGGAGGAGCAGCATCGGATCGTGCACCCGGGACACGGTGAGGCCTTCGACCGCAGGATGATCTGTTGGCGGTGCGGAGGCGAGGGGCACTTTCAGCGGGAATGCCGGGCACCGTCGAAGCTGTTCTGCTGGCAATGCGGGAAAAGCGGCGTCCGGACGATCGATTGCTGTCGACCTCGGCCGGGAAACGACTCGGGGGACCGACCACAGTAGGAGGCGTCGGTCACCCCGAAGAATATGCTCCTTACCCAAACATTGCGCTCAAATACGACGCGCAACACATTTACGCGATAGTGGCCATAGGAATAGACCTGGCAATGGCCACCATCGACACGGGGGCCACCAGGAGTTTTGTACGCCAACATACTGGACACCAAGGAGAACCAAGAGCGGGTCGATCTCCGGGTGCGCATGGCCGATGGCGGGGCCCAGCACATAACTAGGGCATTACGAATGTGTGTCAGGTTAGGGACCCAGAGCTGTAAATTGCTCCTATTGGTCCTGCCAAACGCGGTCGACCATCTTATCTTAGGGATGGACTTCCTTATACGGGCCGGCACAACGATGAGCTGCGGAGGGCAGACCATCGTGCTGCGTGAGCAGGCACGATGGTCTCGGTAGCAGCGCGCCGATCTGCAAGGTGGCACGAGAGCAGCGCGACGAGGAGGCGAACGGACAATGGGGCGAGGGGATAGCGGGCGAGAAATCGGATACGAGTTGGAAGGAAAATGCGCGCGGGGACGCGAAGCCGCAGCGACAGCGGCGACGGACCGGCGCAGCCCAAGGCATGATGACAAAGAGACCACCGCGGCAACACAACGAACAGGAGACCATCGACGCGTTTATACAGTCGGAATTGAAGAAGTTCGATGGGATTCAAGGCCCCACCGACATCGCCAAACACCGTATCACCATGCGGGATGGCCGCCCACTGAAGCAGCGATATTTCCCTAAAAATCCCGCCATGCAGGCAGTCATCAAGCAAGAGGTGGACGAGCTGATCGCCAAGGGGTGCATTGAGCCCTCCCGGAGCCCACACAGCGCGCCCATCGTCATCGTTAAGAAAAAGACTGGGAAATGGCGGCTATGCATCGACTACCGACAGTTGAACGTGCATTCGGTCCCAGACGCATACCCCTTACCCCGGATTCAGCATATACTGGATCGACTGCGCAACGCCAACTACATAAGCAGTCTGGACTTGAAGAACGGGTATTGGCAGGTGCCGATGGAAGAGGAGAGCAAGCCGTATACCGCTTTCACCGTTCCGGGACGGGGTTTATATCAATGGCGCGTGATGCCATTCGGACTGCATTCGGCGCCGGCAACATTTCAGCGCGCACTAGACACGTCATCGGCGCGGACATGGAACCGAAAGCATTTGCATATTTGGATGACATCATCGTCACCGGGTCGACGCTGGAGGAGCACATGGATACACTACAAGAAGTTTTCAGACGGTTGCGCCAGGCCAAGCTCCGGTTAAATGAAGACAAGTGCGAATTTTTCAAGAAGGAGATCAAGTACCTCGGTCACGTCGTCAGCGAGCTCGGCATTCACACGGACCCCGACAAGGTGGCCGCCATCCACGAGTTAAAGCCACCTACCAATGTCCGTGAAGTCCGCCAATGCCTGGGAATCGCCTCCTTGTACCGGCGATTCGTGCCGGAGTTTTCAGTCATCGTCCACCCACTAACCAAGTTACTGCGCAAAGGCAAACATTTCATTTGGGCCACGGAACAACAGGACGCCTTCCAGCAGCTAAAGGCGAAACTAACCCAAGCGCCGATATTGATTTGCCCTGACTTCGAGCAGCCGTTTACACTCCAGACCGACGCGAGCAGTTACGGGTTAGGCGCCGTCTTGATACAGGACGTTGGCGGACAGGAGGGAGTCGTGGCCTACGCCAGTCGGCGTTTAAACAAGGCGGAGGAAAATTACTCGCCGACTGAGAAGGAATGTCTGGCTATAGTCTGGGGCATCAGGAAGATGCGGCCGTATCTTTAAGGATACCGGTTCAACGTCATCACCGACCACCTCTCATTGAAATGGCTCAACTCCATTGAAAGTCCATCGGGACGCATCGCGAGGTGGGCCCTGGAATTGCAGCAATATACATTCGACGTACAGTACCGCCGAGGCAAGTTGAATGTGGTCGCTGATGCATTATCCAGACAACCGGTGGAGGCGCTAGGGACATTGGAGGTAGACGCCCCAATCGAACTCGATTGTCCCTGGATTAAGCAGAAGATGGCCGAGATACGCGCACAGCCCGAAAAGTTTCCTGACTACACCATTGAGGGAGGTAGGTTGTACCGACATATCCCAAGGCAGTCGGATGAGGAAGGGTGTGCGGCGTGGAAACTATGCGTACCAGTTGGTCTGAGGCAACGGGTACTTCGCGAGAACCACGACGACGCCACGGCCGGTCACATGGGAGCACGTAAAACTATCGCGAGGATCTCTAACCGATACTTCTGGCCAGGTATGGCCCGCACCATACGGACGCACGTGCGGAACTGCGAGTCATTCCAGAAGTTTAAACCCAGCCAGGAGAGGCCGGCTGGACAGATGCTCACCCAGATCGCAGAGGAGCCTTGGTCGTGGCTCTGCGCCGACTTCGTGGGACCCCTGCCCCGGTCGAAACACGGCAACACCATGCGCATCATGGCACGATATGGCGCCCCGCAGGTGCTGATAACGGACAACGGCGCGCAATTCACTAGCCGAGCGTTGTAACGAACCTTTTTCTTCTCTAGCCGGGGTATATCTCGCCGGTGTCCAGGGTTCGTGTACAAACAATGAGTTAATGTTTTATTATTTTTTTTATTTACTTTTATTTTTATTTGACATTTAACATATTTTCTTAAACTTATCTATTAAATTTCGGAGGAGTATTTATAATCCGTTGTTGTTCTCGCGAAAGGCAGTTTTGGAGCGTGTACCCGTCGATGGTCACTGTACGTTCTGTTAATTGAGTGAGATGCGCTGCATCTACTCGCTATCGGTCACTGTTTAGCACCCGTCGGTTAGTGTATTGCACCTTGCTCTCACCGCCCACTGTACGCTCTGTCTGCTAACCGTCACGTAGAGTTCAGTGTATTGCACCTTGCTCTCACCGCCCACTGTAAGGTCTGTTAATTGAGTGAAATGCGATGCATCTACTCGCTGTCGGTCACTGTTATCAACCGTCACAGAGAGGTCAGTGTATAGCACCTTGCCCTCGTCGCTCACTGTACGTTCTGTTAATTGAGTGAGATGCGCTGCATCTACTCACTATCGGTCACTGTTTAGCACCCGTCACAGAGAGGTCAGTGTATTACACCTTGCTCTCATCGCCTACTGTACGGTCTGTTAATTGAGTGAAATGCACTGCATCTACTCGCTGTCGGTCACTGTTTAGCACCCGTCACAGAGAGGTCAGTGTATTACACCTTACTCTCATCGCCTACTGTACGGTCTGTCTTAGGAGTGAAATGCACTGCATCTACTCCCCGTTGGTTACTGTCGTGGTATAATTATATTTCACAAGTAACTTACGACCGACTGCTGTGGCTGCTAATTGTTGACTGCACTCCGGACTACGGCTGGTTCGCTTAAACTGTGCGCGCACGACTGACTGCCTGCTTGTTTTGCGGCGCTCTTTTTATAGGCGATCGTTGTGAGCTTTCAACGAAAGCTCTATTCAACTTGACGAAGTGTATCAGCTGTTGGTGCTTGCCAACAGTCGTTCAGTTGCAGGGTTGCATTTTTAATAATGGTATTACTAGTACTTATTTACTACTTAAGGTTTTAAGTGTAAATTAATTACTTTTATTTATTATTTAGTAATTGTACATGTTTAAGATGTGGGCGGAAATGAGGCACGATTTCCGTCCTCACAGCGTTCAGGAAGTTCTTACTCGACATGGGGATCCGCCAGCAGTTCACCGCACCATACACGCCGCAGGAGAATCCGACGGAGCGGGCCAACCGCACCCTGAAGACGAAAATCGCGCAAATCACCGGGCCACAACAACAACGCTGGGACGAACACCTGCCGGAAGTTTCATTGGCCATAAATTCAAGTCCGTCCGACACCACCGGCTACAGCCCAGCGTACCTCACCCAGTGCCGTGAACCGAGGCTGCCGAAGGCCCTGTATGACGAGGACGCGCTAGGCACAGGAGCCGGTCTTTCATCACCAGACGAACGAGCGACACGGCTGCGGGAAGTGTTTGACATCGTAGCAACTTGGCGAGAGCCGCGCAGGATCAAGCGCGACACTACAACTTGAATCGACGCGCATGGAAACCGTCGGTCGGTGACTTAGTGCTGGTAAAGCAGCATCACCTGTCGAAAGCGATAGACACTTTTGCGGCGAAATTGGCTCCCCGGTTTGATGGCCCGTATAGAATTGTAAACTTTACATCTCCGGTGATAGTTACCATCCAATTAGTGGGATAAAACAAGACCCGCACCGCGCACCTAGGGGAGATCAAGCCATTCAACCAAAACGAAGCAGTAGACCAGGAGTCACCGACAACCATGAGGCCTGCCACCACCCAGACCGTCGCGGCTGATAAATGCGCCGACCCACCGACTCGAAACCTGATAGCAGAGGCCAGCAATCCGTTTCGGTCGGCGCCCAAGGACCCAGTAGACACGGCGAGGAAGCTGCCGTTGACCCCACCTCGAAATTTAATAGCGGAAGCAAACAACCCTTTCCGTACCACGCCTCGCAAACCAGTCGCCATCAAATCACCCACGACCAGGACGAGAGACAGGGCTAGGGTCATTTCACCCAAGGCACGAGCAACAAGGACGTCGACCCGGCGGAGCCCACCCCAGGAGGATGACAATGTCACGAACCATAGCCCAAGGACGACGCGAGCCAGCGGTGCGTTGAGACGGGGCCTTGCATCAAGATACGCACTACGGCCGCGATTCCGCCGACGGTGATGGCTGTCTCCCTCTCACAACGATGCAGTAACGTCACCATAGCGGAGGGGAAGTTTGCACGAACGGGAAGTGTGCGCGAAGGAGAAGTTGGCACGAAGGGAAATAGGCATGAAAATTAAATGGTCGGGTAAATTGATCAGCAAAAGCTAGGCTGACTTCCACGAACTGTCGCGACGTCCGCCGACGACGGCGAACAAACAGCCACGGGGGTCAAGCCGATAAATCATTTGTTTAGTGACACGCGTTGAAGTAACAACGAATTTTCTTCCGTGAAACAAAAATTATTTATCGTATTTTTCTACTTTTTTTTTCTCCACGAGCGACACAAAAAGCAGTAGTAGCTTTAGTAGCAGTGGTGGCAGTAGCAGCGACAGTGGTAACGCAGATGGGGGTCTTAAGGACTCAGCGGACAGCAGAGCGATCGGGGGCCACGCCATAACCACGATCGGTGGGGACGTTGCGCAGTGGCCCGCCGCGTTGGTGGCGCGGGCAGTGGAGCGTGCGAACAACAAGCGCCCTAACGCGCAGCAGAGTTTCGTGGAGAGGATCGACGGGAAGGGTTACCGAGTCCGGATAGCGCGGAGCGGAATCATCACCTTCACCGTTTTGCCCCCGACAAAGTAAGGGGGAGGTGTGACGGACAAATTTATGGGGTAAATTTGTCCCACACATTGCTCGCCTCCAGCAGTTAAAGGGGGGCCACCGAGGGAACAATTGATGAGAAGAGGGCAACACTGGTGCCTGTAGCCAAAGTAACGAGTAAAAGCTACGATCATGGAACAAATGGCGTCGTGGTGAGAATGGTGTAAAACCGGTCTAAGCACCAGACAGGTGCGTGAAAGAGACGAATACGATGCACCGCATTTACGACGAAATATAGTAGCCGACGGTGATGAAGAAGCCGAGAACCGAAGCATCGTTCAGTTCGTCGGCGACCGTGATACAGTGCAGACACACAGTAGATTGTTCTGAGTTGTTGTACAGAACCCAAACACCGAACAAAGGCGAACAAAAACTTCAGTTTATTTAAATGCAGCAGAGCCAAAGTGCCCAGGGAAGACGAGTCAACCTAACCTACAAAAGTGCGCCACGAGGATCGTGGTGGCAAAGCAGAGATACAGGCGTAGAGGACCGAACGACCATAATCTCAAAAGTGGCCACAAGAGGCTTAGCGGTGAGTTGTGTAATTTTATCCGACCACGCGGCGCGAACGTCCATTTCGCGCGCGTCACCACCAAGCCGAACCAAGCGAGCCGAGTAGGCACGAGCGCCCAAGAGCCGAGTACTAACAGCGTACGAGAACCGAGCAGTAGGAGAGCATGAGAACCGAGCAGTAGCAGTGAGCCGAGTAGTAACAGCGTACGAGAACCGAACCGTAGCAGAGTATGAGCACCGAGCAGTAGCAGCGTACGAGAACCGAACAGTAGCAGAGTATGAGCACCGAGCAGTAACAGCGTACGAGAACCGAGCAGTAGCAGAGCACGAGAACCGAGCAGTAGCAGTGAGCCGAGTAGTAGCAGCGTACGAGAACCGAACAGTAGCAGAGTATGAGCACCGAGCAGTAACAGCGTACGAGAACCGAGCAGTAGCAGAGCACGAGAACCGAGCAGTAGCAGTGAGCCGAGTAGTAACAGCGTACGAGAACCGAACCGTAGCAGAGTATGAGCACCGAGCAGTAACAGCGTACGAGAACCGAGCAGTAGCATTGAGCCGAGCAGTAGCAGAGCACGAGAGCCGAGCAGTAGCAGTGGGCCTAGTAGTAACAGCGTACGAGATACGAACAGTAACAGCGTACGGGAACAGAGTTGTTGCAGAATACGAGAACCGAGCAGTAGCAGTGAAGCGAGTAGACACGAGCGCACGAGAGCCGAGCAGTAACAGCGTACGAGAACCGAGCAGTAGCAGCGTAAGAGAACCGAGCAGTAGCAGTGAAACGAGTAGACACGAGCACCTGACAGCCGAACGCGTAACCACGCGATAACCGAGGAGCAACAGCAGCACATTCGAGAATAACCGAGCCGACCCGAGCGCTAAGGCAGCCGATCGATGTATATGTATATGTATATGTTTTTTTTTTTTTTTTTTTTTTTTTGGCATGGTAGCCGAGAGGTGTAATCTTCCAAAGATACGTATTAAAAATATTACGTATGCACGATTCGCTTCCATAGCGCCTACGTACTAAGCACCCCTCCCACTCGCTTCCTGTGTTTCCCTGCGGAACCGCCAGTTAAGGCATTACTTCGCAGGGCAGGATAGAGTCAGATACTCATCTGACTTCGTTCTTGTTGTTTCGTCTATGCCGAATCTCACGCAATCCATGAGCACATGCTCTGCATTCTCCACTTTCCCTACGCAGAATATGCAGTAGGGGTCGTCTGCGTGTTGGTACTTGTGTAGGTACTCTCTGAAGCATCCGTGGCCGGAAAAAAACTGCGATAGGTGGTAGCTGGTGTCGCCGTGTTTCCTTTCTACCCAGGTTCTCACCTCGGGGATTAGCCTATGTGTCCATCGGCCTTTTGGCGAGGCATTCCACGACCGTTGCCATTCTGCCATCGCTCTGCCTTCTATCGCCTGCATCATTGCAGGAGAAACTATGCCGTGTGTTTTACGGATGTTGCAGGCGTCTGCAGCCATGTTCGCCAGAATATCAATGGGGGTTCTACTAGCAATTATGTTTGCTGCATCCTCCGATATTGTTCTGAATCCACAGCAGACTCGCAGTGATGTCAGTCTGTACGCTGATTTGACTCCCTTCATGTACGATTGGCACTTTGTTGCCGGGGCCCATATTGGCGCTGCGTACATGATCGTCGACGTGTTTACGCTGGCCAGCAGTTTCCGGATAGGCTGTTTGGGGCCTCCGATGTTGGGCATTAACCTTGCTAGGGCGGCTCCAACTCCGGAACCTTGCTTCCACTCTGTGCCAGATGTTCTCTGAAGTTCAGCCTGTGGTCGAGCTGGGCTCCCAGATACTTCAGTTGCGGCGAGGATTGGATAGTGTGTCCTCCGACCCGTATTTCGAAGCGTTCGACCTTTTTGCGACTGCTGATGAGTACGGCTTCGGTCTTGTGTTCTGCCAGTTGTAGGCCTGCGGTTCGTAGCCAAGACTTGATGCTTCCGATCGTAGCATTGCAGTTTTGGGCTACATCGCTGAGCATTTTGGCGACTACAACTATCGCAACATCATCCGCGTATCCGACGATGTGTACCCCTGCTGACTTCTCGATTTTGAAGACTCCATCGTACATGGTGTTCCACAGGACCGGGCCAAGGACTGAGCCTTGTGGCACTCCACCGGTCACCTTGTACTGTTTGGGGCCTGCGTCTGTGTCGTATGAGAGTGTCCCTTGCTGGAAATATTGGGATATTATCCTTAGCAAGTAATCTGGAGCTCCCATATTGCTGAATGCCATTAGGGTGTAGCTCCAGTTAGCAGAGTTGAACGCGTTTTTGATGTCTAAGGTCACCATTGCGCAATATTGTTTGTCACCCCCCAGCCATCTTTCGCCGGCAATGGCTTTGCTGGCGATGTCACACACTCTGGCAATAGCATCAACGGTGCTGCGCTTCGTTCTGAAGCCGAACTGCCATTCAGATAGGCCTGTCGGTCCCTCTGTGAGGCATTCGAGGCGGGTGCATATTATTCGCTCGAGAACTTTCCCAACTGTGTCGAGCATACACAATGGCCGGTGTGAGGACGGTTCCTCTGGAGGTTTGTCGCCTTTTGGTATGAGGACCAGTCGCTGGCGTTTCCAACGTTGTGGGAAGGTTCCTTCCTCTAGGCAAGTCGTATACAGTCGGCGGAAGATTTCTGGTTTCTTCTGCAGAGCCCTTTTCAGGACACAGTTCGGAATACCATCTAAGCCGGGAGTTTTGTTGATTTTGAGCCGATTGGCTGCATCTAGCACCTCAGTGGTGGTCACTGGAGGTATCGTTCCAATTTCGCAGCTAAGGCTTATTGGGATGCTGAAGGGTTCGTGTTGCGGGAAGAGGCCTTCCACAATTTTGCCCATAATTTCCGGGCACATTGGTGCATTCCCTGCTTTCCCGTTAAGCTTTTTTAGTAGAATTTTGTACGCTCTACCCCACGGGTTGCTCTGCACATCTTCTCTAAGAGAGATGAAGGAGTCGCTTTTGCTTTTAGCAATGGCTTTTCGCAGCCATTGTATATGTATATGTATATGTATATGTATATGTATATGTATATGTATATGTATATGTATATGTATATGTATATGTATATGTATATGTATATGTATATGTATATGTATATGTATATGTATATGTATATGTATATGTATATGTATATGTATATGTATATGTATATGTATATGTATATGTATATGTATATGTATATGTATATGTATATGTATATGTATATGTATATGTATATGTATATGTATATGTATATGTATATGTATATGTATATGTATATGTATATGTATATGTATATGTATATGTATATGTATATGTATATGTATATGTATATGTATATGTATATGTATATGTATATGTATATGTATATGTATATGTATATGTATATGTATATGTATATGTATATGTATATGTATATGTATATGTATATGTATATGTATATGTATATGTATATGTATATGTATATGTATATGTATATGTATATGTATATGTATATGTATATGTATATGTATATGTATATGTATATGTATATGTATATGTATATGTATATGTATATGTATATGTATATGTATATGTATATGTATATGTATATGTATATGTATATGTATATGTATATGTATATGTATATGTATATGTATATGTATATGTATATGTATATGTATATGTATATGTATATGTATATGTATATGTATATGTATATGTATATGTATATGTATATGTATATGTATATGTATATGTATATGTATATGTATATGTATATGTATATGTATATGTATATGTATATGTATATGTATATGTATATGTATATGTATATGTATATGTATATGTATATGTATATGTATATGTATATGTATATGTATATGTATATGTATATGTATATGTATATGTATATGTATATGTATATGTATATGTATATGTATATGTATATGTATATGTATATGTATATGTATATGTATATGTATATGTATATGTATATGTATATGTATATGTATATCGTATATGTATATGTATATGTATATGTATATGTATATGTATATGTATATGTATATGTATATGTATATGTATATGTATATGTATATGTATATGTATATGTATATATATATGTATATGTATATGTATATGTATATGTATATGTATATGTATATGTATATGTATATGTATATGTATATATATATATATATGTATATGTATATGTATACGTATATGTATATGTATATGTATATGTATATGTATATGTATATGTATATGTATATGTATATGTATATGTATATGTATATGTATATGTATATGTATATGTATAATGTATATGTATATGTATATGTATATGTATATGTATATGTATATGTATATGTATATGTATATGTATATGTATATGTATATGTATATGTATATGTATATGTATATGTATATGTATATGTATATGTATATGTATATGTATATGTATATGTATATGTATATGTATATGTATATGTATATGTATATGTATATGTATATGTATATGTATATGTATATGTATATGTATATGTATATGTATATGTATATGTATATGTATATGTATATGTATATGTATATGTTATATGTATATGTATATGTATATGTATATGTATATGTATATGTATATGTATATGTATATGTATATGTATATGTATATGTATATGTATATGTATATGTATATGTATATGTATATGTATATGTATATGTATATGTATATGTATATGTATATGTATATGTATATGTATATGTATATGTATATGTATATGTATATGTATATGCTATATGTATATGTATATGTATATGTATATGTATATGTATATGTATATTATATGTATATGTATATGTATATGTATATGTATATGTATATGTATATGTATATGTATATGTATATGTATATGTATATGTATATGTATATGTATATGTATATGTATATGTATATGTATATGTATATGTATATGTATATGTATATGTATATGTATATGTATATGTATATGTATATGTATATGTATATGTATATGTATATGTATATGTATATGTATATGTATATGTATATGTATATGTATATGTATATGTATATGTATATGTATATGTATATGTATATGTATATGTATATGTATATGTATATGTATATGTATATGTATATGTATATGTATATGTATATGTATATGTATATGTATATGTATATGTATATGTATATGTATATGTATATGTATATGTATATGTATATGTATATGTATATGTATATGTATATGTATATGTATATGTATATGTATATGTATATGTATATGTATATGTATATGTATATGTATATGTATATGTATATGTATATGTATATGTATATGTATATGTATATGTATATGTATATGTATATGTATATGTATATGTATATGTATATGTATATGTATATGTATATGTATATGTATATGTATATGTATATGTATATGTATATGTATATGTATATGTATATGTATATGTATATGTATATGTATATGTATATGTATATGTATATGTATATGTATATGTATATGTATATGTATATGTATATGTATATGTATATGTATATGTATATGTATATGTATATGTATATGTATATGTATATGTATATGTATATGTATATGTATATGTATATGTATATGTATATGTATATGTATATGTATATGTATATGTATATGTATATGTATATGTATATGTATATGTATATGTATATGTATATGTATATGTATATGTATATGTATATGTATATGTATATGTATATGTATATGTATATGTATATGTATATGTATATGTATATGTATATGTATATGTATATGTATATGTATATGTATATGTATATGTATATGTATATGTATATGTATATGTATATGTATATGTATATGTATATGTATATGTATATGTATATGTATATGTATATGTATATGTATATGTATATGTATATGTATATGTATATGTATATGTATATGTATATGTATATGTATATGTATATGTATATGTATATGTATATGTATATGTATATGTATATGTATATGTATATGTATATGTATATGTATATGTATATGTATATGTATATGTATATGTATATGTATATGTATATGTATATGTATATGTATATGTATATGTATATGTATATGTATATGTATATGTATATGTATATGTATATGTATATGTATATGTATATGTATATGTATATGTATATGTATATGTATATGTATATGTATATGTATATGTATATGTATATGTATATGTATATGTATATGTATATGTATATGTATATGTATATGTATATGTATATGTATATGTATATGTATATGTATATGTATATGTATATGTATATGTATATGTATATGTATATGTATATGTATATGTATATGTATATGTATATGTATATGTATATGTATATGTATATGTATATGTATATGTATATGTATATGTATATGTATATGTATATGTATATGTATATGTATATGTATATGTATATGTATATGTATATGTATATGTATATGTATATGTATATGTATATGTATATGTATATGTATATGTATATGTATATGTATATGTATATGTATATGTATATGTATATGTATATGTATATGTATATGTATATGTATATGTATATGTATATGTATATGTATATGTATATGTATATGTATATGTATATGTATATGTATATGTATATGTATATGTATATGTATATGTATATGTATATGTATATGTATATGTATATGTATATGTATATGTATATGTATATGTATATGTATATGTATATGTATATGTATATGTATATGTATATGTATATGTATATGTATATGTATATGTATATGTATATGTATATGTATATGTATATGTATATGTATATGTATATGTATATGTATATGTATATGTATATGTATATGTATATGTATATGTATATGTATATGTATATGTATATGTATATGTATATGTATATGTATATGTATATGTATATGTATATGTATATGTATATGTATATGTATATGTATATGTATATGTATATGTATATGTATATGTATATGTATATGTATATGTATATGTATATGTATATGTATATGTATATGTATATGTATATGTATATGTATATGTATATGTATATGTATATGTATATGTATATGTATATGTATATGTATATGTATATGTATATGTATATGTATATGTATATGTATATGTATATGTATATGTATATGTATATGTATATGTATATGTATATGTATATGTATATGTATATGTATATGTATATGTATATGTATATGTATATGTATATGTATATGTATATGTATATGTATATGTATATGTATATGTATATGTATATGTATATGTATATGTATATGTATATGTATATGTATATGTATATGTATATGTATATGTATATGTATATGTATATGTATATGTATATGTATATGTATATGTATATGTATATGTATATGTATATGTATATGTATATGTATATGTATATGTATATGTATATGTATATGTATATGTATATGTATATGTATATGTATATGTATATGTATATGTATATGTATATGTATATGTATATGTATATGTATATGTATATGTATATGTATATGTATATGTATATGTATATGTATATGTATATGTATATGTATATGTATATGTATATGTATATGTATATGTATATGTATATGTATATGTATATGTATATGTATATGTATATGTATATGTATATGTATATGTATATGTATATGTATATGTATATGTATATGTATATGTATATGTATATGTATATGTATATGTATATGTATATGTATATGTATATGTATATGTATATGTATATGTATATGTATATGTATATGTATATGTATATGTATATGTATATGTATATGTATATGTATATGTATATGTATATGTATATGTATATGTATATGTATATGTATATGTATATGTATATGTATATGTATATGTATATGTATATGTATATGTATATGTATATGTATATGTATATGTATATGTATATGTATATGTATATGTATATGTATATGTATATGTATATGTATATGTATATGTATATGTATATGTATATGTATATGTATATGTATATGTATATGTATATGTATATGTATATGTATATGTATATGTATATGTATATGTATATGTATATGTATATGTATATGTATATGTATATGTATATGTATATGTATATGTATATGTATATGTATATGTATATGTATATGTATATGTATATGTATATGTATATGTATATGTATATGTATATGTATATGTATATGTATATGTATATGTATATGTATATGTATATGTATATGTATATGTATATGTATATGTATATGTATATGTATATGTATATGTATATGTATATGTATATGTATATGTATATGTATATGTATATGTATATGTATATGTATATGTATATGTATATGTATATGTATATGTATATGTATATGTATATGTATATGTATATGTATATGTATATGTATATGTATATGTATATGTATATGTATATGTATATGTATATGTATATGTATATGTATATGTATATGTATATGTATATGTATATGTATATGTATATGTATATGTATATGTATATGTATATGTATATGTATATGTATATGTATATGTATATGTATATGTATATGTATATGTATATGTATATGTATATGTATATGTATATGTATATGTATATGTATATGTATATGTATATGTATATGTATATGTATATGTATATGTATATGTATATGTATATGTATATGTATAT
This sequence comes from Dryomyza anilis, assembly GCA_951804985.1. NCBI lineage: Eukaryota > Metazoa > Arthropoda > Insecta > Diptera > Dryomyzidae > Dryomyza > Dryomyza anilis. The sequence continues at coordinate 28,266,431 of OX638135.1, read as the reverse complement.
GTATATGTATATGTATATGTATATGTATATGTATATGTATATGTATATGTATATGTATATGTATATGTATATGTATATGTATATGTATATGTATATGTATATGTATATGTATATGTATATGTATATGTATATGTATATGTATATGTATATGTATATGTATATGTATATGTATATGTATATGTATATGTATATGTATATGTATATGTATATGTATATGTATATGTATATGTATATGTATATGTATATGTATATGTATATGTATATGTATATGTATATGTATATGTATATGTATATGTATATGTATATGTATATGTATATGTATATGTATATGTATATGTATATGTATATGTATATGTATATGTATATGTATATGTATATGTATATGTATATGTATATGTATATGTATATGTATATGTATATGTATATGTATATGTATATGTATATGTATATGTATATGTATATGTATATGTATATGTATATGTATATGTATATGTATATGTATATGTATATGTATATGTATATGTATATGTATATGTATATGTATATGTATATGTATATGTATATGTATATGTATATGTATATGTATATGTATATGTATATGTATATGTATATGTATATGTATATGTATATGTATATGTATATGTATATGTATATGTATATGTATATGTATATGTATATGTATATGTATATGTATATGTATATGTATATGTATATGTATATGTATATGTATATGTATATGTATATGTATATGTATATGTATATGTATATGTATATGTATATGTATATGTATATGTATATGTATATGTATATGTATATGTATATGTATATGTATATGTATATGTATATGTATATGTATATGTATATGTATATGTATATGTATATGTATATGTATATGTATATGTATATGTATATATATATATATATATATATATATATATATATATATATATATATATATATATATATATATATATATATATATATATATATATATATATATATGTTATGGTAGGTAAACAATCGAGTTGATTATCCAATATACAATAGTAGCACTACTCAACAAAACGAGAATTTACAAAAAACGGACTCTATCAACAACGCATATTTTAAAATGAAGTAAAAATAGAAAAAAGTTTTTAATTTTAGTTTGGGCAATGCTCGTGATAACCATATATCGATTTATCTTTATGATTAGATCCGAAATTCTAAAAAAAATCATCCAAAAGCAGTCTATAAAATAAAAAATTAAAAAGTTTTCTTGATACTATTAAATCAACAGTCATACATTTTATTTCAATTTTAATTTAACAAGACTTCGAGTTATTCTAACCAATGTAAATGTAACATTATACAATTATTACATTAACGATTTATCATGTTGAATCAAACAGATAATCCACGTTCAGTTAAAAATGTGTACTATTAATAATTATCATTATGAAAAATAATAATAATAATTAAATTCATGTACCATGTTAACAACTAACAATATCAGCGTTACCAATAATCAAAAATAATGTTCAACTTAAGATAGTAGTCGATTTCGACATAAATTTATATGGAAGATTAGTCAAAAAGCAGACTATTTGTTAAAGCTGTAAATTATTTTTTGATTATTGGTAGCGCTGTATGAATCTGTTTGAAAAAAAAACAACATGAAATCCGTTTAATTTCTTTTTAAATTTATATATATATTTTTTTGATATTTTTCCCTGAGTGTAGTGGTTATAACGTCTTAAATTAGAAATTTTCAAAAATATGTTACGTAATAGGAAAACACTGAGTATGCAGTCAAAATCAGCATACACGATTTATATTACATTGCAGTTTGGGATATCTCCATAGGAATATTTTTTTCTCGTTTCTTGAGTAAAATGTTATTGAGTAAAGATATAATCGACTCTAATTTGGGTGTTTCCTAACCAAATGTAATAAAATATATTTTATTAAATCGATAATAAATGAAACATTTGACGATCGTACAATTATATATTTGATCTGTGGAGTACATATTTTTAAATTAAAAATGTATGAAAAAATGTAATTTTTCAACAATATAATCAACTATAACTACGGTATACCTTTATCGAGTATGTGTTTTATATTTTTTTTGTGAAAAGATTACGACGTTTTCTTCCGACTATATTTAAAATCATACTCTGAATACTAAAGTTATAAATAATTTAATCTCTTAAAACGAGCGTTTTATACGAAATTCTGAATGTAAATGATCTGTACCGCTACATTTTACCTAGGTATATTTATTAGATACATTGGATATGTAAGAAACAATTATTGGATGTAGCGGATACAAACTGATTAGCGGAATTTTTTATTAACTGAAATTAATTCATGAATTTAGAATTAGTTGCTGTATTAATAAGTCGATGTTCAAACTTTTTAACAACAGTTTTGGGAACTGCATTATATTGGAGCACTTTTCCCAAAATTTTGTGAATTTTGGGAAGATATTAAACTTTTCCCATGAAGCCAACTTACGTTTTTCAGATCGCCAAAAACAGAAAATCCAAGTGCGCGACCTCTAAACATCAATCGATTTTGGAAAAAAAGGCACGTGTGTGTTTTTTCAACTTTTATGATCCTATGGTGAGCAATCCCGATGACTTTATTTTTTTTGCATCACCCTAATATATATATTAATTAAAAATGTTACCATAAAAACTTAAAACTGTATATATGTCAAACATTCAAATATTAAAGAAACTCATAAATATCGTTAAATGCATTATTTAAATTTGCTCCTAAAAACAAGACCACAGCCATTATTATCGAATTCTTTACACTAATATTTCGAAATATATAGCATATAATACTTTTATAATGTACAATAGAAAAAAATTTATATCGCATTAAAATGTCAGTACAAAACATTAAATTATAACTACTAAAATGTCTGAATATCAAGTATATATAATTACAACAAGTGTAGAAATTTAACGTATTGTAATTTTTAGAATTTCTAGGAGAATTCGATGAAATGCAAGTTGGCGCGCAACATGTGGACGCGGGCAATAAACTTGCCACAAACGACAAAAATAACCGACCGGCTGGCGCAAAAAACAACCCCTTACTTAGAGATGGCCCTGGGAAAAAGACTCTTTGACTGAAGTGAAAACAAAAACGAAATATTATTTATAAAATGCATCAGGAAATAATTGTGCTGTAACGGATCGTTGACGATGACAAAGCCACGAATACAAACAAAAAAAAATTAAAAATACGGTGTTGCCGCTTTATGTTGCAGCGCTTAAAACAGCAACAACTACTACTACAACCCTGTTGAGTCACATGCAGCAGCTGAAAGACACCAACACAAAATTAACCCTAATGAATCAACGACGTTAATTCGGCAGAAATATTAAAGTTAAATAGAATAGTATTTCCATTAAATAGTTTGCATATTACACGTATTATGGACACGTAATACAAGATCTTAGAACCTATAGTTTACTTTAGAACTTTAAACTGTCAAAATCTGCCGTGCAAAATGAAAAGATAGTAACCTAAGTTACTATGTTTTTATTTTATTCCATTATCCAATTCAAAATTTTATTCTTTATTTTTCAGTGTAAACGGCTAGTTTTTAACATTTTACATTCTCTCACAAATTGAAATTAAAATATATTTGATTTCAAGAATTTTCAAATGTTACTAATATATAAGACAGTAACTTAAGTTAGTCAAGGTCATTAAGCAAAAAATTCGTTTTCATTGATGTTGAAATACCATGCCATTTTCTTTTTCAAATAGTGCCATTGGCATTCTTTGAGTGAACAAAACAATAGTTTATATTTTTATTAATTACAATATATATTTAAGTCTGCTATGCATAATAGGTATGTTTTACAACTATTAAAAGTAGTAACTGTAGTTACTAAGAAACTATAATAAATTTAATATAATTGGTACATATTAAAAAGATTGTAAGTTAAGTTACAACTTGTAATTTTGTAAAAAAATATTTAATGTACTTATGTAGAACCCAGTAACTTAAATTGATGATTTATGGAGTAGCATGTAAATATGATATTGAAAATATAATACCAATACAAATCGCAGCAAGTTTCTTATATTTTTAAAATTTGTTTTTATTAATTTTAATTATTTTTGAACTGTTCGCAGTTACGGATGGTAAATTAAATTATGATTAATAAATATCTAATAAATGTTATTTGATTTAAATCATAATCATTCCAAAAGAATTACTTTTTTAACACTATCTCGATAATTAATAAATGTTAATATAAATTTTTAAACAATAGTTCGGCAAAAAATTTAATTATCGATTCTTTTCACAATAATGCTGGGTCTATTAATATTCTTGTCAATGCTTTTGAAGATTTTTTTTTATTTACATCTAAGGATTTATTTGCTCTGCTAATTTAAACAACATTACTTTAGAGCAGCGAAGGGCATTTGTATGCACTCGTGCTTTTGAGCATTATTCGTTGTATATGTATATAGAGAGCTTTCACAAGGAAAACGCATTAGTCTCTGTTGATCTGGCAACAATGCGTATATTTACCCAGCAAGAACACTACCGGTCACAAGTTTCTGTAAAAGTTTCCATAACGTTTTTAAGAGCGGGACATAACTGACCGAAACTTTTGTGTGCGTGTGAATTTTTATCTCTTTCTCACTCATCTACAATGATATATAATTGAATATATGTTTGCCACTGTTCTTTTGGTAATAAGTGACGATTAAATAACTGGTAAATTTATGAAATATTTTACGTAACATAAACTGTTTTAATTTTGAGGTTAGTGTCGGTTAAATAGTAAACTAACCAAACTTAGACCAAATAAAGCCAAAAAAAACAAAATTTTACAGTTTTCATTTTTATTGCGTTGAATGTAATGTTTGCTTTGCAGATTTTCTTTTAAAACGACTTTTGTTTGCCGTTGTTTGCTTCCTTCCATGAATTTGTTTAATGCAGACAACCCTTCCACTTTGACGATATCTATAATATAAGTAGATAAATATATAAAAATATCTATCATTGATCCTGCAGGGATGTATTTCAAATTATATATGTATGAGTAATAAAATATTATATTGTCTTTGGGTTGGAGTTTCGGTAAGGCATGACTTGCTGGGTAACACTATAAACTGTAACACTATAAAATAGTGCTTATATTTAACATTAATTTTATTTACATTAATTTTTAAATATTTTGTATATCTCACATAGATTTATATTATATCCTATTTAATATAATAGATCTGTTCGTTTGTTGGTCTGTTGGTTTGTTGGTTTGTTCCGCATCTTCGTCTTAACGGCAGATCCGATTTTCTTAAAATTTTACCACAGATGCGGTATGATCTAGAAGGAATGATAGGCTATATATGGACGGGCCGTGGCACCTCCCACAGAACCTAAACTTTAAAAACCATATAACTCGGCACTTTCACCAGCTACACTCTAAAAAAGGAATATTTATAAAATACTTGTGGGAAGCTATCGGTTACTTCTGGCAAATACATATTGGCTGCCAGAAATACTTAGTTGTTGTAAATAATAATGGCTTCGGCAAATATGTACCCCATAAATAATCAGGGGATCCCCCCTCATTTCGAAATCATTGCGAAAGGTATACTTGTGTAAAATTGTTATTTGTATTTTGCACTATATTGTTATTTGCACTATATTGTTATTTGCACTATATTGTTATTTGCACTATATAAAAAAACATACTAGTTGGAGGTCCTCTGCGAAAAAGTCGTTGACTGCTACCGAAGAGAACTCCTCACGGTTACCGAAAAACCGAAATAGATGGCCAAAATAGATGACGAAATAGACGGACTTTCCGTTTAATCATTTTGTATTGCTGTAAATTAAATAAATTGTGGCTTTTGCGCGGAGAACAAGACAAACAAAATTTTATTTTTTTTTTATTTTGAATTAATTTTGATGACTTTTGACAAGTATTCCATTACAATTTTTAAAAAAGTAAAGACGAATTTGTTATGCTTTCTCAAAATTTAGATTCGTAATGTATCGAGTGTCATGATCCAGCCACTCGTTCGATCACGGAATTTTATTCGATACGATTGCTTACTCGATAACGACTGCCGCGATTCGGCTCCAGCTTTTTATTTTTTTATTGCTATAATAACCACACTCTAAAAAAGGAATGTTTATAAAATACTTGTGGGAAGCTATCGGTTACTTCTGGTAAATACATATTGGCTGCCATAAATACTTATTATTAGTCGTTGTTAGTGTTTGAACAATACAATATCTAATTTCTTCAAAACCTTTAAAATGTTTCCCAAGAACACTTTATAAAAGTCACTTCAATTATTACTCCCAACCATTCATTTGTTATCAGTTAATAATGAAAGTGTTTAAGATAAGTAATAAATACTTGATATTTCTTTGGAGCAAACACTAAGTGTTTCCCAGAACGCAATCTATTTTAAAAGTGTTTGCCCTAATACTAATAGCTTCTCGGAAAAAACAGATGACTGCAGAAATACTGCCGAAATTCTGTTCAAATCATCTGATGAAAATCCAGTCAGTTTAGGCGACTTTTAAAGACGCGTCCAATGTACGAGGCACCTGCCTGTCCCAGGCATAATGAATTTGGCGATCACTACCAATATTTGCTGGAAAAAATTCAAGTATTTTTGGCAAACACTACCAAATTTTGAAATATTTTTGGGAAACACTTCAAATATTTGTGGGTAACATTTTTATGTTTGTGGGAAACACTTCAAATATTTGTTGGAAACACTTTTCGTATTTGTGGGTAGCACTTTTCGTTTTTGTGGGAAACACTACTGATCATTTGTGAGAAACATTTCGATTATTTCCTACAAATGAGCTTTCAAACACTTTAGTGTTTGTTTGTTTGGAATGTTAAAACACATAGGAAATTTTAAAGTAGGTGTTATTATGATAGTTAAGATTATCAAAATTGTAGTCGGTCTAAGCGGACTATAAATACCCTACACATATGTGTGGCAGAGCTGTGAATGATTCAATCTATTGCTGATTCAATCCCAAAAATATATGCATATGATTTGGTAATGTGAAAAAACAATCATTGACACCAATTCTGTAACTGATTGGAACAAAAAAATCATTATTTCTTTTGAACAAATGATTGCAATCTCTGTTATTGAAATCTTAAATGAAATTCAGTTTAATTCATTCATTTTGTTAAAATCTTTTTTAAAATCTCTATTTAAATCATTTACAGATTGAATCATCTGAAGTTCCAATCACCTTTCAAATCATTGGATTGCTGGATATATTAAGCAAAATCTTTGAATTAATCACAATATTTTGCAATCAATTTTTAATTCAGTGATTTAAATCATTTGTTCATTTTAGTCTTAAGATTGAATTACAAAAAACATGCAATCATTTTTCAAGTCAAATGATTCAATCCCAAAAATAAAAAATCATTTGTCAAGTCATTTGGTTGCAGCATAAACGACTGAAACGCAAATGATTTTGCAATCACTTTGCTAAAATCATTTTTCTCACTCAAGATTGGAAGCAAAACACACTCAAATCATTTTTTACACTCAAGATTGGAAGTAAAACAAATTTAAATCTTTAGTGATTTGAAATTTTTCGATTTATTTTCTTAAATCTTTGTGATTTAAAACAAGTTATTGACAATTCAAAAAATATGTATTGAAGCATTCTTGTTAGAAGAAGTAGTAAGCTTGCTCAAAAGTGACTCGCGCAGCAACAAATGACCGACAGCATCGACTTATGAGTAAAGTACAGTGGGGCAGCGAGTACCTAGTGTTGGCGAAATCATCAAAAGTCAAATTGACCTCAGACACTTTTTTATACCCTACACTAAAAGTGAAAGGGTATATTCAGTTTGGTACGCCGTTTGTAACACCCAGAAGGAAGCATCTCCGGTATGGAAAAGTATATATATTCTTGATCAGCATGACCTCCTGAGTCGATTTAGCGATGTCCGTCTGTCCGTCTGTCTGTCCGTCTGTCTGTCTGTCCGTCTGTCTGTCTGTTGAAATCCCTAAGACTTTTAAAATTGAAGAGCTAGATAAATGAAACTTATAACTTAGATTACTAATATACCTACGCTGTATGTGCGAAAAAATTGGCGAGATCGATCCATTGTGACCTATGATCCGACCACTTATGTTCAAATACCTCATATAAAATGTACATATAAAGATCAATTTTTATGTATACGTGCTTAGGTAAACTTTTTGGTCAAATATATATTGACATCATGCTCAAATACATGATAATAATGTTTTCCGGCGAAAAGACTTGTGGTTCACAAAAAAAAAAATCGAAATTCGGTACACCTACCCATTTGTAAATATGGGTATCAAATGAATGGAAATTCTTCAGCGATTAAATGTTTGTAGTTATTTTCAGGATTCGTATACCCTGGTGACCTATATATCACTTTGAATGGTAACCACACATATGTGTAGGGTATTTATAGTCGGCTTAGACCGACTATAATTTTGATAATCCTAACTATCATAATTACACCTACTTTAAAATTTCCCATGTGATCTAACCTTCCCAACTGGTTTTCATTGTATAGTAAATTAATTTGCTTACAATGTGGCATCACTCAATGTATGCCATATGTATCCAAAAAATTCCTTTATTGAAATCGTTTATTTAAAAAAACATATATTTTTTAATATCTGGTATTTATTAAGTTTTGCCACCTCGCGGCGGGGATTATAGTGTTGCATTTTTAGAAATTCCGGGTAATTTAAATGTATATTTAAGAGTTTAATTACTTTATATTGGTTTTAACCCAGCAAGACATGCCTTACCGAAACTCCAACACAAAGACAATATTATATTTTCTCACTCATACATAAATAATTTGAAATACATCCCTGCAGGATCAATGATAGATATATAATTTTACTAGTAATAAAAACTAATGTTTTTGCGCGTCGGTTTGCCACCATTTTTTATTTGTAGGTTATTTATTACGTTTGCAACAGTAGCCGCTACAGCAGGAGTTGCAAAAAGATGTTACTTAAATTATAAACAATTGATAAACACTAAAATAAAGTATATTGAAAAGAGTATTTTTATATATTTCTTATTTATCTATTTAAATTATAGATATCATCAAAGTGAAAGGGTCATCTGTCTTAAACAAATGCATGGAAGGAAGCAAAACATCGGCAAACAAAAGTCGTTTTAATAGAAAATTTTGTAATGCAAACATGTTGAATGTAATGCGCATTATATTCAACGCAATAAAAATGAAAACTAGTTGAAATAATACTAGTTAAAACCAAATATGAGTGTGTTTTTATTTTGCACACAATACAGCGATACGAACTCGTAGAACAGTTTTCCGTGGACTGAATTTTCGTAACAGTATATTGAAAAGAGTATTTGTATATATTGCTTATTTATCTATTCATATTATATATATCATCAAAGTGGAAGGGTCATCTGCATTAAACAAATGGAAGGAAGGAAAACAACGGCAAACAAAAGTCGTTTTAATAGACAATTTTATAATGCAAACATGTTGAATGTATATTCAACTCAATAAAAATGAAAACTATAGAATTTTGAGTTTTTTGTTTTTATTTAGTCTAATTTTGGTTAGTTTACTATTAATTTAACCGTCCCTAACCTCAAAATTAAAACAGTTTATGTTACGTAAAATATTTCGTAAATTTACAAGTAATTTAATCGTCACTTATTACCAAAAGAACAGTGATAAACATATATTCAATTGTATCTCATTTTAGATGAGTGAGAAGAGATAAAAATTCACACGCACACAAAAGTTTCGGTCAATTTTATCCCGACGCTCTTAACAATTTTATAGAAACTTTTACTGAAACTTTCAGTTTTGATACGTGTAATATTACTGCTCATATGACCGGTAGTGTTCTTGCTGGGAACGGACCAATTTATAATGCTTATTATTTTGAATTACTAAAATATACAAATTTTATCATTTTAAATAATTATAAATTTTTGTTCATAACATTTATATTTTTTTCGCATGAAAAAAAAAATTATTTGTTATTATTTTGTACAATGTTTTGGGATAAAGAATTTGTGATAAAGTGATTAAAATCTCAAACTTAACTAAATTTTGAAATAATTATTTATTTCACATTTCTGCCCTATTTTACTTAAGAAATAATGCAAAACTGTTGGAAAGAGAGTGCGGGAAACGGAGGCAGCGTGATCGACTGAGAGTTTTAGCAGTTCACACGAACTTATATTCGTTGTGCTCGCTCAAACTCTAAAATTCCCCTCACCATGCTCCTTGCGGTTTGGTCCAGTTGAGTCAGTTTAATCCTGTTGCTTCGGTGTTTGACGAGGGGAAAACGAGAATGAGTGAGAATATAACAGTGTTGCCATCTCCATACTTGAGTTATACATTAAATATCCTAAAATACTTAATAATAGTAACAGAACAGAATATATACTTAAATTGAGATAAACACTTTTAAAATATTAATCCGAAACATGTTTTTAAAACATATTTTCAAATTGTTCGATACCAAAAATATACCATATGTTTATCGATTTTTTGTTCCAGATAACAAATCTTTATCAACAGATTCATTTTCTTTTAAATGTATACTCAAAAATAAATTTAGATATGAAATCATCATTAGATAGATTTCATGTAATTAAAAAAAATAATAATTAAAAAAAAATACAAGATGCATTTTTCTATTTGATTATTATCAGATTATAATAATTATAATTCAAATTAAAGTTACATAATAAAATTACACAAACATTATACAATAAGATAAAAAATGCACGCTTTTGTGGAATTAATCAGAAAGTGGCAACACTGAAATATAAGTATATCGATCGTATCAGTCGAACCTGCTCATGTGAGCAGGATTATGCTGCTTCGTTTGTACATACACTAAAAAAATTAAATATTCGATGTAAAAAGATAAATTTTTGTTTGTCAAACTTTTTCAGGAAATCGCAATATATGCATTGTGGTAAGGAATGTTCAATCGATCTAATTGGTTATGTATAGAAAGGCATTATCAATTAAAGAGTTATTAATTTTAGAATATCAATAGATATATAGAATAGCACTAATTTAATAATTTTAATATACTTTTAAGCTATATATTTTGTTATTAGTATTGTATGGCGTTTAATATAAATTATAATCATTATTTAAAAGGTTATCCCACTTTTGTAACAAAAGATTTTATTCAGTGTAAACATCCATTAATTTGTACTAAATACCCAGTATAAATTGTCTGATGTATCAATTAAGTCGTTCACGTATAAGATGAATTTTAATATAATATTTAGTAGAATATTATACGTTTTTTTTTCGGAAATTTATTTTGTGCGCTAATTTTAGATTAAAAAATGCTTATACACTTATACTCGATATCAATGTTTAATTTTTATTTTCTATTGGGGTTGAATGCACACATGTGAAATATACTGCGCAGAGTGGAACATCGTATTTTCGTGATAGTTTAATTATTTATATTTATATTTGTATTTATTATTAGATAAATTATCTGTAAACGGTATTGCAATGTTTTGAATAAATAAAAGATAAAAAGTTAGTATATATTTTGTATGTTCACGTTCATTTAATTATTGGATTATTATTGGTTTGGTTGGTATTATTGGTTTAGAGCATATACAAATTTTATCACACAAAATATTTTTTTGAAATTATTAATCATATTTTTTGGCATACATTTTTTATTTGTTGGAACATTCCATTCTATTGCATATACAGTGTTCCATCAAAACTTATGTAAATTAAAGTAGAAATATGAAATTATTTTGTTTTTTGAATATAGCTGTTCATTTTTTAATCGCTATAGATTCAAATTATATCCAAGATAAAAATAATTAGTTTTAAATATTTTTCTAACAAATATGCAAATGATATCCGAAATAAAAATTTATAAAAAAGTATTACAACAATTTAATGAGTGTGGTACCTCCCATACAACTGAAATGACTAAATTAATATATGTTGCGAACTTCAGGAAGAATATGAAATGTTTTTCATTAATATAATGCACTTTTCAAAATTTCATCTTGATTGGACAAGTGGGTGTGGTACAACAAAAAATTGTTGAAATTGTGTACTAAATAACAATATAATCAGTTTTGCCGGAGCGTGCTCGAAAAATTTTTGCTTCATATCTGTAAATGAAATTAATTAAAAAAAAAAATAATAAAATACTTCAGTATTTTTTTTTCTAAAGTATTAAAAATTTCTAAATCAATGACATAGTAAAAACTTTATAAATGCCAGATGTAAATGGCTCTATTACAATAAAAAATTGTATGGTTTTGAGGATTTCGCCAACACTAGGTACTCGCTGCCCCACTGTACTCTACTCATAAGTCGATGCTGTCGGTCATTTGTTGCTGCGCGAGTCACTTTTGAGCAAGCTTACTACTTCTTTTAACAAGAATGCTTCAATACATATTTTTTGAATTGTCAAAAACTTGTATTAAATCACAAAGATTTAAAAAAATAAATCGAAAAATTTCAAATCACTAAAGATTTAAATTTGTTTTACTTCCAATCTTGAGTGTAAAAAATGATTTGAGTGTGTTTTGCTTCCAATCTTGAGTGAGAAAATGATTTGAGCAAAGTGATTGCAATATCATTTGCGTTTCAGTCGTTTATGCTGCAACCAAATGACTTGATAAATGATTTTTTATTTTTGGGATTGTGATTCAATCTTAAGACTAAAATGAACAAATGATTTAAATCACTGAATTAAAAATTGATTGCAAAATCTTGTGATTCTATTCAAAGATTTTGCTTAATATTTCCAGCAATCCAATGATTTGAAAGGTGATTGGAACTTCAGATGATTCAATCTATAAATGATTTAAATAAAGATTTTAAAAAGGATTTACATCTATTGATTTAAATCTAAAAATATATTAACAAATGAATTTAAAAAAGATTGCAGTCTTTTCCTTTAAAAAGATTTGTGATTTGCTCTTTTTAAATCAGGTAAATGAATTGAAGTCAAGGAATTGAATCATTTTCGTGGATTTACAAATGAATTAAATCCAAAAAGATTCAATCTTTCACAGCTCTGATGTGTGGTTACCATTCACAAGTCGTTTCGCGAAAAAATATTATTTTCGTGTATTTGAGCATGATGTCAATACATATTTGATCAAAAAAGTTTACCTAAGCACGTATACAGTAAAATTGATCTGTAGATGTAAATTTTACATGAATATAATTGGTCAGATCACAGGTCGCAATGAACCGATCTACCCACATACAGCGTATGTATATAAGTAATCTAAATTATGACCAATTATGACTAACTCTTCAATTTTAGTAGTAGAAATTTCAACAGACAGACGGACATCGCTAAATAGTAATGCTGATCAAGAATATATATACTTTTCCATACCGGAGATGCTTCCTTCTTCCATAAAAGGTACATTTTCGTCATGGTGTATGTCAACAGTTATTATAGGTGATATCAAGATATTTAACACGGGGGTAATAACCTCCCCAAATTCTTTAAACTCACCACACCAAAATTCACCTCATAAAAACTCACCACACTAAAACTCACCACAATGAAATTCACCAAACCAAAATTCACCACACTAAAATTCACTACACTAAAACTCACCACACTAAAACTCACCATACTAAAATTCACCACAATAAAACTCACTACACTAAAATTCACCACACTAAAATTCACCAGACTAAAACTCACTGCCCTAAAACTCACCACACTAAAACTCACCACAATAAAATTCACCACACTTAAACTCACCACAATAAAACTCACCACACTAAAACTCACTACACTAAAACTCACCACAATAAAACTCACAACATGAAAATTCGCCACCTAAACTCACCACACTCAAACTTCTACTGAAAAAAAATCTACGCGGAGGAATTCTACGGGAAAGAGTTCTACCGGGAAGATTTCTACCGGGAAGAATTCTATCGGGAAGAATTCTACGGGAATAATTCTACGGCAAAATAATCTACGAAAAGAATTCTACGGGGAAGCACAGTCCGAAAAAGAATTTTCTTTGAGAAAAGTTGTTTTGGCGAAGAATAATTTTTGTTTTGGTTACTACATTTATAATACCAATAATGTCCACAGGGAAGCACGGGTCCCTGATATAAAAAATAAAAATGTTTTTATATTATTAAATTTTTTCATATTTTTGCATTCACAAAATCTTTGCACGAGTCGTACACGGGTCCAGCTAGAATGACAATATAATAATAAACAAAAATCTTTCAACCAAAATTGTTTTAATAGTTTAAATAGTTCTTAAATATCACAAATACATATAAAGTTTTTGATAGTGTGCATTTGCTGATTTAGAGCAATGATGCATTTAGAAAAAATTATGTGCATAATTTATGAGTGCATATTTTTTTTGTTATGTGACACACTCAAATCAAAACTGGTTTGAACCTTTGTTTTTTTTAAATTGACAAATGATGTTTAGAATACCAACGAAATAAATTTTCTAAAACAAAAATAACGATGAAAGAAGATCAAAGTAAAAACTACATAACAACGAATCTCATTTTGCCTCTGATTTTTTTGTTTTTATCATTCTTTTGCCTAGTTTTCACTATGTCATTTTTTGTCGAACATAAAGTTCGTTGTTGTTGTTTTTCGACATGGCAAAGTTTAAAAAATGCTAGCAAATACACATGTTTTTTGTTGGATTGTTCTTTTGTAAAAAAATTGTGATAATAATTCTTTTTTGAATAAAGATATATATATTTTTGCACGTGTGCGAGCGCACGCACAAGCCTCCTAGTATCTTCCAATGCCGCGCAAATTTATTTACGCGGTCTCTGTACTCGTGCATCACATTTTTTTACAACAATATATTTTAAAAAACCGATCACAGTCAAGCGGCGAAAAAAAACTGCAGTTCTCCCACACGAGAAATGTGGAAATGTTTATATTCAAATTCACAGTCAGTGTTGCCAGAACTTTTTTTTGTAGAAAAAGCTGAACAACAACAAAAAAAGCTACAAAAAGCTTAAATAAAGTTTTAAAAAAGCTAAATATTTTTTATTATTTTCTATGTATTTTATTTTTATTAAAAATAATATTTGAAAAGAAAAAAAAATATATAATATTTCAGTACAAAAAATATCATAATTTAATTATTTTTACTAAAATTCAAATTTCGAATAAAAGGACTATAAATAAATGTACGTTTTTTGCTAATTTTCAAATTTTCATTTATTCTCAAAATATTAACAAGTTTTCAGTTATAAGTAATCGATCATGTCGTCAACAAAAGTGGGAAAATAAATTTGGGACATTTTGATAAGCTAGCCATTCTATAATGCATGCAATTATTTCAGGGGTACTTCTGGAAATATTACAATTCGGTTTCAAGAGACCATCTTCTTAAATAGTAAATGTAAATCAGGTCGAAAATCAGGATTTGTGAATCGTAAATTTGCGGCGAAAGTAAAGTGTTGGATCTAAGCCCAACAATCAATAAGAGATATGTCAAAAAAAAATATAATATATTTCATATTTTCAAAAAGTAAAGATGGGATTTAAACTAAAATAATTTAAAGTTCCAAATACAATCGAAGAAATGGATTAAAGATTCAAATAAACGAACGAGGGACTGCTGAAACCGGTATAGAACAATATTATATAATTTGTTCAAAAGGATGTAACCCTCCAAACTGCCTGAGCTAGGTACAGATTTAAAATTTTTGGCTTATTTAAAATCCATTCTTCGAAAAATATTGAAATATTGCTAAACTGAAATAAAATAAGCGATAGTTGGATTAGTGTTATCAAAAATGTTAGAAGAAATGGTGTCCAACGGATGATGGTGGGCTGGAAGACTAAAATACGAAAATTCGTCCTAACTCATTCAAAAATATAATTCTTTAACTATTTTTAAAAACTATTGAGTATTGTTCTTCATTTGTGATATATTTTTTTACCGCGTTAACATTTTAAGTTTAAAAGAAAATGTATAAATAATTTCGTTTACACCCTTCATTTTGTAGCTGAAATTTCTTTGAGTATGGATTTAAAAGCTTTTTTACAAAATCAAATCATTTAAAGGTTTTATACCCTTTTGAAATGTTACTATTAGATATTTTAAAAATCAATTCAAATTTATTATGCGAATAAAACCTGTAAACGAATTAGTATCGTACAACCATTTTCATATTTATACTCATGAACTACTTCCAACTTTTTTCAAATATTCGACCAAAAATTTGATATGCATTTCAAAAGCAAATAAACCCCTTTAACGAATTGATCCAAAAAATTGGGAAACACGATTATATTATTTTTTTTTTAGCGAACTTTAAGAAAATACAGGATTTTAAGAAAATACAGGGTCTTATTTTATAACACAAATATACACCAATTCTGGGCTCTTATTGATTAAGGGTCTTATTTCATTTTAAATTGTTTTTAAAAATACGTAAAAATAAACGAAAAGAAATTTCTTACGCTTTTTTCTGGAATTTGTTTTGTTTCGTTTTACGCTATAAGAGAGATGTATATTTTTTTAAATGTATTTTTAGTTAAAAAATATAATAATAAATTTATAAAAAAAAAATATGTTTGAACTATGTAAAAAAAATGTCAAAAAAATAAATTGTTTGTATTATATTGTTTTAAAAAAATAAGATTGTAAGAAAATTCCAATAATTTTGAGTTCGGACAAAATGTTTCTTCGACAAAAATAACGTAAATATTGTTCCAAACAAATGTTTTTCAACACAAGAAAAAAAAATGTTCGACCAAAATAATTTTAAGCAATGAAAATTTTTGTAAAGGAAAAGCCGGAAAATCGAATATATCTAAATTTCACCCTAGGACTATGAAATTTGGGCAGGGTGTTCATCTCTTGACGTATGTGTGCACTACGAAGGGATTTTTTGAAATTCGCCTACTAAGGTACACAAATGGGCGTGGCAAAATTGAAATTTTAATTAAAACTATCGGTGTAATTAAGATAAGCACATTCATGAAATTGGTCTCGATATTGTTGTTGTTTATTTTGTTGCTAAATGTGGGCGGAATTCTATAAAGAGCTGTGGCATGTCCCACATAATCATTACTTTAAAAATGCTCCTATAACCACCTATGAATTATACAAATGGAAACAAAGGTTTTTTTTTTAAAGTAGAATCGTCACGTAGAATGTGGTTTGGATTGGATAAAGGGGCGTGGCACCTTCCATATAACCAAAACATTAAAAATGATAAAACTTCTGACATGCTAAGAGTGGAGTTATAAAAATCCAAACAAATGTTCATATTTAAAACTCCGATCGTCACGTAAAATAGGGGCGGGATTGGACAATAGGGCGTGGCACCTATCATTCAACCAAAACCTTAAAATTGCTATAACTCTTTATCTACTAAAATCAGAGTTTTAAAAACCGAATCAAGGGATCAATTAAACATCATCACGTAATATGTGCGCGAGATTGTACAAAGGGGTGTAGCAAAAATTTGTTATAACTCTTTACCTACTAAGAGCATAGTTATAAAAATCGAAACAAAAGATTATATTAAACATTGTAATCGACATGTTGAATCAGTGCTGGAAAATATCGTTTTTTTTTTTTGAAATCAACTCCACAAGATTTTTTTTTTTGGGTTTTATTGGATTATATATGATTTTTTTGGATTATTTATAAATAACATAATAATAACATAATCAATAGCATTTATCGGTTTTAAAGTTACTGCTTTTCACCTTTGTGTAAAAATACTTTGTGTAAAAATACACCGCTTCGACTCGACCCGCTTATACTGCAGTAGTCATATCAGATCTGCCTGATCAAACCTGTTTTGAATGTCTTTTTTATAACAGGACAACTTTTCGGAACCTATACATTCAATCACCGCATTAAAAATTGTCTTCAACTAAAAAACCGAAAGTCTTGGATTTTTTTAAAGAGAATTTTGAACAGAATTTTATAGTCACGTGGAATGTGAGTGGGATTGGAAAAAGGGGCATGGTAATACGTTAAATGTGGGCTGTATCACGTCGGCATACACTAAAAAGGGGCGTAAATGTATCCACACTTTATAAACGATATAGTTTTGCAAGTACAAAAACTTAGCACGGGCGAAGCTGTGCACGGGTCCAGCTATATATATATATATATATATATATATATATATATATATATATATATATATATATATATATATATATATATATTTATAACCTTTTATTAGGATAGCATTTTTTAATTTTCTCAATACGTTTTAACATCAATAAAATTTTATTAGAATAAGAATGAGTAAAGATAAAGTCAGCTCACAAATGATATTGAACTTTATCACTTTTTTGCTCTGATCTTCTTTTATTGTTTTTTGCTTTTAGAAAATATTGTTTCGTTTTTACTCTAAACATTTTGATCAATTTTTTATTCTAACATATTGTTTAAACCACTTTTGATCTGAGCGTGTGATATTATAAAATTATAATTTACATATATATACATTTACCGTCTTTAATTTAATTAAATATTTTTTTTAATGCTCCTGGGGTGGGGTTGGAACCCCAAAAATTCCCCCGGTGCGCACTGCCTACGGTAGGAAGGCAGTGTTCACACTTTTCACCAATGCAAAAAGAGTAGATTTGAACATTTTGGGGAGTAGAAATGAGTAAAAGGGAGTAGAATTAAAAATATTGCAAAATAAACACGGATAGAAAAGATTTGTTTGAATATGTTTGAACGTAATTAAAAAGTAATACGGGATTACCATACATCTATTAGGAATGAAGTATAATTAAATTATAATCGAAATTGAATTTATTTTTGCTTACGTGTAAACATTATTATATTATCCAGCAGAATCTGTCAAATTTACCATAAATATGTTACAATACTAACATAAAATTTTAATTGCATTTGAATAAACTATTTCTTGGCAATTTACTTGGTTAAAACTATGTTTCGAAACACAGAAAATGCTAATCAAATCTAAATACAACGTATGTTCGCCACGCTCGTCTTATTTCGATAATTTATCGACTGACGAAGTTGGCAACGTTGTGCAGCATTTTCGACCTACGCCATCTTTCACCATCGTTTGAACATATTGATGTTTAAAAATAAACAAAAAAGGAATTGGATTTAAATAAATTTATTCTTGCAACATTCTTCTTGTATACGAAGTTGGCTCTCGTTGAGCACAATTTTCTACCTATGTCTCTTTTGTCGTCGTTTGAAGTATGTATAGGGTCATTTTAAACATACTTATGTTTGAAAACAAACAAAAAATGAATTCTTGTATATAAAGTTGACACACTTTGATCGGCATCGCGTACGTGTCTATTGTTGTTCGTTGAGAAAACGTGTTCGTGTCGGTAATAATTTGGTTATTTGTAAATTAAATAAATATATAAATTGTGTTAATAGTAACAGAGAATAATATATTGCAGTATATAATTTCTGAAACTAATGTTAAAAAACCACAAATAATAATAAGTGTTTCGATTTTCAAACAGAATTTGGCATGTTTTCTTACAAAAGCCTCCGTGAATTCCTTGCATACGCTATGTGCTGTACTGAAATCAACTGTAACTGTACCAAATATAAAACGAGCCTGGATCGTCTGGTTTAGCGTCTGCTGGTGCAATTGTGCATTCATTGATGCTGTCACTTGTACTTGCAGTTTTAAACGAATTTTTTATTTATGCATTTAAAAATTTGTATTTGAATTCAATTATGGGGGCGATTATCACAAGGCAACGTGTCTGAGTGCTTCAACATGGCGAAGCCAGCGCAATCCTTGTCGGTGTCGTCTCAAGTCAACTCACTGGTCACCAGAATTGACAAATTGTCAAATGGTGACACCTCCACTTCGGTGGAAGTCCTCCTCGTGGAAGTCCCTGGAAACGGCGCTCTACACCACCCGGTGTAGAAGTCGGCTAAAGTGAGTGGCGAGCATCTCCCTCAGAGTGAGGGTTCGTGCGTTGGGTTTGGGTCCCACCACGGAAAAAACCTATGCGCCCAATGAAAACAAAAAAGAAGCCTCGGATAACGACCGATTACAACGATGACGACCCACGCAAACGTTTTAAGGACCATGATTTACGGATATGCACCTGGAATGTCCGGACCCTTTATAGGGAAGGTGTCTCTATCCAGCTGGCAGATGTCCTCGAAAAATATAAGGCTGACATCACCGCTATCCAGGAGATGCGATGGACGGGACAGGGCTGTTCGAAACAAGCGTCCTGGGATATCTACTACAGCTGCCATGCGGAGAGACACGAATTTGGATGTGGATTTGTGGTCGGCAAGAGACTCCGCCACCTTGTCTCTAGGTTCACGCCCGTGGACGAAAGGCTGGCAACAATCCGCATCAAGGCTAAATATTTCTATATCAGCAAAATTTGTGCACACGCTCCGACGAACGAGAAAGATGAACTCAAATTGATCACGTTGTGATTGACGGAAGGCACGCTTCGAGCGTGATGGACGTACGCACTATCCGAGGTGCCAATATGGACTCGGATCATTGCCTTGTAGCAGCCAAGGTCCGCACATGCTTAAGCGCTGCGAAGAACGTATGGAACCAAACGCAGAAAAAGCTAGACGTCGGAAAGCGGCAATCACAACAGACATCGCAAGCCTTTCCCACTCGACTCTCACACCTGCTTAGACAAAGCACTCCTCCTCTCGATGATATAAGCGCGCAGTGGAATCGTATCTCCTGCTCTATGCGTACGGCTGCCGAAGAGGTGCTTGGATTCCAACGCCCCCTGAGGAATCAGTGGTATGACCAAGAGTGTCGAGCGGCCACTGCAGAGAAAGACGCTGCGTACAAATCCACCCTGCAGTCAGTAGCTACGCGAGCTTCGAAGGAGCGATACAAAGAGAAGAGGAGGTAAGAGAGACGTCTTTTCAGGCGTAAAAAAATCGAGGCAGAAAGACGTGAGTGTGAAGAGATTGAGATGCATTGGGAAAGGAATGAGGCTCGAACATTCTTCGAGAAAATAAGACGCCTAGCCGGAGGTTCAAAACCCGGAGCCTCTTCCTGTAAAGATGAGAACGGGAATCTAGTGACAGATATCCAGAGCACACTGAAGATATGGAGGGATCACTCCTCTAAACTGCTGACCGCAATTCCACCGATAGAGAAGTTAACCCGGCAACCCCAGTACTTGATGACGACGTTGAGATTCCGCCACCCGACCATGATAAGGTCAGAACAGCCATTGCTCGGCTGAAAAACAACAAAGCCGTAGGTGCTGATGGCCTGCCTGCTGAATTGTTTAAGACCGGAGGCGAAGAGCTAATAGAGAGCATGCACGAGCTCGTAAGCAGAATATGGTCAGATGAAAGCATGCCAAGTGACTGGAACCTCAGTGTACTCTGCCCAATCCTTAAGAAAGGGGATCCCACTATCTGCGCCAACTACCGTGGGATTAGCCTACTCAATATCGCATACAAGGTTCTATCGAGCGTATTATGTAAAAGACTGAAGCCCATCGTCAACAGACTGATTAGACCTTATCAGTGCGGCTTCAGACCTGGAAAGTCCACCATAGACCAGATTTTCACATTGCGCCTAATCCAGGAAACGACCCTAGAAAAACAGATCGACACCATTCTCACTGAGCAACACACGTTGCTCAGTGAGAATAGGAAAAGACCTCTCCGAGCCATTTCATACCGAACGAGGTTTCAGACAGGGTGACTCCCTATCGTGCGACTTTTTTAACTTATTGATGGAGAAAATAGTTCGAGCTGCCGAACTCCGTCAAAGCGGCACTATCCTCAACAAAAGTGTCATGCTGCTCGCATATGCCGACGATATTGATATCATTGGCAGGAGCACACGAGCAGTCAGCGCAGCATTCTCCAGATTGGAGAAAGAGTCACGTCGAATTGGTCTAGCGGTGAACGAGGACAAGACGAAGTTCCTTGTGTCAACAAGCAAAAAAGAGTCCGTGCGTCTTGGACAAAAAGCTGATTTTGACACCCACAAGTTCGACATTGTGAAGGACTTCGTCTATCTGGGATCCAGCGTAAACAGCAACACGTCAGCCTGGAGATCAAACGGAGAATAACTCTTGCCAACAGGTGCTACTTTGGGCTCAGTAGGCAATTGAGAAGCAGAGCCCTCTCTCGCCGGATAAAAATAATGCTCTACAAGTCACTCATCATGCCCGTCCTACTTTATGGTGCAGAAACATGGACGCTGGCCACCACCGATGAGAGAGTACTGGGAGCGTTCGAGAGAAAGATTCTCCGTAAAATCTTTGGCCCTATCTGCTTTGCTAACGAGTATCGAATCAGGATGAACCACGAGCTGTATGAGTTATTCGACGACATTGACATAGTCAAGCGCATCAAGATCCAGCGGCTTCGCTGGCTAGGTCATGTCGAACGAATGGATGAAAACACTCCAGCCAAGAAGGTGCTTGAATTGAAACTCGAAGGTGGACAGCGTAGAAGAGGGCGTCCAAATCTGCGTTGGAAAGACCAAGTTGAGGACAACCTGGCAACGCTT
Organism: Dryomyza anilis; assembly: GCA_951804985.1. Taxonomy (NCBI): domain Eukaryota; kingdom Metazoa; phylum Arthropoda; class Insecta; order Diptera; family Dryomyzidae; genus Dryomyza; species Dryomyza anilis. Next base: position 28,243,893 of record OX638135.1, on the reverse strand, counting down.
GGTATTTCTAACTGGCGTCAGCGCGCGCAAAGCAGATCCGACTGGCGCGGCTTCATCTCAGCGGCCAAAACCGATCCACGGTTGTAAGGGCCATTTAAGTAAGTAAGTAAGTATAATAAATTCCCACTGTGCATGTTTAAAGATTTTTAATAAAAATTAATAAAAAAACAACAATTTATTTTTATTTTCAGGATTTCTTTCCAAAAATATTTCAATATGTTTCTATGCAAACATACTACTTTTTGAACTGAAACAACTGATATGTTTCACTGGAAACATATTTATATTCAGTTCGTTCAAAATCATGTTTTATTTTGAACATATTTATGTTTCGGTTCAAATATTTATACCCTACACCTATGAGGTACAGGGTATATTAACTTTGTGCATATATTGTAACGCCCCTTAGGAGGCGTGTCCGGTATGGAAAAGTATATATATTCTTGATCAGCATCACTAATCGAGTCCATTTAGCCATGTCCGTCTGTCTGTCTGTCTGTCTGTCTGTCTGTCTGCTGTCTTGCTGTCTTGCTGTTTTGCTGTTTTGCTGTCTTGCTGTCCGAATACAGAATAACTTGAGAAATACTGATCAGAATACGATGAAATTTCGTCTCAATATATTTTATCCAAAAGTTGGAACTGAGTTTGAAAATGAGCCAAATCGGTCAACGGACACGTCCACCTCCCATACAAGCCACTTTTATATAACTCTTTCGGAACTAATAACTCGAAAAGTATTCAAGGTAAATTTAAAACGTATTGTTAGAATTCACCTAAAAATATGTGGTCCAAAAATGAGCGTGATCCGCCCACTTTTTTTATTCATTATTTCCCGGGTTTTCATAGTGGAAATTTGGTCCGTAAATTATTAAAATCAAATCTATGAAATATTAGCCTTTCAAAATTTTAAATATAGGCGTGGTCCGCCCAATTACATTTTTCAAATTTTTTTTTTTTTAGTTTTTTATACTTTATATAATTTTTTTAATTTTTGGGGATATAAGACGTAAATTTCTGATATATGAATAATATTCTGAGGGTTAATATCCCCACCAAAGGTGTAGGGTATTCCATAGTCGGGCCCGACCGACTATAAAAATCCGCCCCATTTGACCGAACTTACCCATGTGACCTAACTTTCCCAACTCGTTATTTTATTTGTATGTAGTAATTATTATGTTTCCATTAGAACATACTCCAATTTAAGGGACAATATTAAAATGTTTTCGGGATATTGTAATGTAAGTCAGAGCTCATTACAACACTGTTCAAGTCTCAATACAACCCTGTTTACAAATGATTTATCAGTCAATTATATATTATGTTTACATAAAATTCCAAACATACATGTTAATGCCTGCAAAATTATGTTTGGGAGAGTCCTTTTTTTGCAGCGTGTAGTAGCTTTGATGTAAAAGGAGTTGACAATTAAATATAGGAGTAAATATGATGCAATGGGTGTAGAAATTTGACCGCAAAATACTGAAAAAGGCGCAAAATATTCAAAAATCCAAAATGAAAATGCACCTAATATTCAGAAATTTGGGTCTTTTTAAAAGTGCGGAAACAACATTTTCAAAAAAAAAAAATTAAAAAGCCGCCTAAAATACAGAATGTTTGCGCCCATTTAAAAGATCGCAAAATATAGAAAAAGGCGTAAAATTAAAAAAAAAAATACTTTTTTTTGACAATTTTTGTATAGAAGAATTGTCAAATAGATGATTTTAAATTTAAATTTGTCTTTAAATTGTCTATACTAATGCGCCATAGTTTTTAGAAAATATACACGAATAGAAAATATTTGTTTGAATATGCTCGAATGTAATTTAACGTAATTCGAAATCACCATATAAATATTAAGAGTAAAATCTAATTACATTATAATTGAATTGTATTATTTTGTTCAGATTGAAATATTATTATACGTACATTGCTTTAATCGCGGATATATATGAATTTATTATATTAATGTTTCTGTAGAAACAAATATATTTCATCAGATATTCATACATGTATGTTTATAATATCTGCAATTCAAAATAAAACTTCAAAAAAAGGTTCTTTGAATTATATGTATTTGGTAATTCGTGTGACAACGAATTTAAAAATAGTAGAATTAGTATGACAACGCTTTAATTATATTTATGTTTGGCATTACAAATAAATAACAACGCTGCCTACTTTTAGCACTCAGTAACACCGCCAATCACTGCCAATCCGCCAATCACTGTTAATTCCAGATAGTGGCTGTTTGTGAAATATCCAATTAATCCGTAATTCAATGAGCTCACAATAGGAACAAGAGATGGAGATTAGATAATTAAGTATAAGTAAAAGATATGTAATAAAAAAATAATAGTTTATACTTATATAATATAAATAAAAATAAAATGTACTTTAAACCAGTTGGGAAGGTTAGATCACATGGGAAATTTTAAAGTAGGTGTTATTATGATAGTTATGATTATCAAAATTATAGTCGGTCTAAGCCGACTATAAATACCCTACACATATGTGTGGTTACCACTCAAATTGGTATATAGGTCACCAGGATATACGAATCCTGAAAATAACTACAAACTCTCCATTGCTTAAGAATTTCCATTCATTTGATACCCATATTTACAAATGGGTAGGTGTACAGAATTTCGAATTTCTTTTTGGGAACCACAACTCGTTTCGCAGGAAAACATCGTTTTCATGTGTTTCAGCATGATGTCAATATATATTTGACGAAAAAAGTTTACCTAAGCACGTATACAGTAAAATTGATCTGTAGATGTAAATTTTATATGAGGTATTTGAACATAAGTGATCGGTTGTCAGATCACAATAGATCGATCATGCCAATTTTCTTGTTCAGACAGCTTAGATATAATCGTAATCGTGATTTCAACAGACAGACAGAAGGACAGACAGACGGACAGACAGACGGACATCGCTAAATCGACTCAGGAGGTCATGCTGATCAAGAATATATATACTTTTCCATACCGGAGATGCTTCCTTCTGGGTGTTACAAACGGCGTACCAAACTGAATATACCCTTTCACTCTTAGTGTAGGGTATAAAAAAGGGAAAAATGAATATTATTTAAAAAAAAAATTAGCACTAAATTTCCTTTCTTTACATTAATATGAAATGTAAACATCAATATGTTTACATGTAAATAAAATGTTTTTTATTCTGAACATAAATTCATTCTGAAAATATGTTTGAACAAAAACAAAAATATGTTTGGTCGTTATTATAATAATGTTTGGCAATGCAATAATACTTTTGTTTTCTTAAAGCTCCAAAGATATATGTAATGCCAGCAAAATTATGTTTGGGAGAGCACTTTTTTTTGCAGCGTATACATAAGGGGCGGATCCAGACGTCGTTCTTAGAGGGGACGAATTTGAAAAATGACAAAAAAATATATACTTATATAGTTATAAATTAAATAAAACACTAATATGTATTTAATTGTATATGTTATTTAGTATATTAAAGAAATGTTTTGAATTAAATGCTCAAAATTAAAAAAAGTGTTGCTATAATAATATTAATATTAGCAATCATAGTTTGAAAAATTTTAAATTAAATTTAAACTTAAATTTTACATAATTATATAAACTCAAGTCTATGATTATGTGTATTAGCGTACCGATCTGTTATGAGATCTTGGTCTAAGTTTATTTAAGCCAGGTTTTAATTCGTCGAAATATAAAAAACGACTTTATTAGCTCCGATGTTTTGCAAATTTTACAGTTGCCAAAAATATTTTAAACGTACTTCTTTTATTTTTCTATTAACATAATGTTTTTTTTGTTGGGAAGTTATTTCTCTTAATTAATTGAAACATTTCGTTGAAATACAACTTTTTGCATTCCGTAAAATAATTATTTTTTAAATACTTTTAAATCAATAACGGTCATATTAACAAATTTGTATGGGATTTTATGGATTTTTTCTGAGTGTGTAAGTTGAATAGTGAAGTTAGTCTCATTTGAAAGGTGATGAATTGGTTTTTCTAATGGTGTACTCGTTTTCAAAACATTTAATATACAAATAGTGAGAAAGATGGTCAGAAAGGTTTAGATTCTTACTATTTTCGAATATTTTCTCTTTAATTTTTTTTATATTTGTAGTGAGTAAATATTCTTAAATTTCATTGTTTACGGAAAAAATCATAAGCACAATGTAATTATTTTTCAATATAAAAATATTTGTTTTCCATTTTGGTTGAAAAATATTCAAGATATTTGAATTCCCATTACTTCGATGTTTGACATATACATAAGGACGGATTAGAACCAACATTTTTTTATTTTTATTTTAAAATGTAATAGAGCCTAAAAGTTACATTGTGCTACCACTTAAAATTTGAGTAGAAACAAAAAAAAAAATAATAAACATTTTGGTTTTCAACTTCAAGGAGAATTCTCGAGCTTAAGTTTTTATATTAAGATTCAATCTCTAATTGTTTAAGCCATTTTCGATCCAAAACAACTTTATTTAGATGGTAAAAAAATAAAAATATGGATTTAAAATGTTTGTTTAACTTCATCTGTAATTTTGTGACGTAATAAAATTAAATAAAATTTAATTAAATTTGATTTAAATATTTTTGTAATAAAAAACGTAATACTCCATACAAAAAATATTACGAGTGTATTTAATTTCAAAATAAATAAAAAAGTATTTAATTTTATTAAAAATTTCGAAAAAAGGAATATAAAATAATAATTATATCTGTTCCTAATCTTTTTTATATGAAATAAATAGTTTTTAAAATACCAATTTACGTATTTATGATGTGATTAAACTAAAATGTTATAACCTTATTAAAAAGTGATAAATAGTATTTACTTCAAATTTTATTACATACATAATAAATTTAAATAACAAGTATTTACTTCAAATTTTATTACGTACGTAATAAATTTGAACAAAAATTATTTACATCAATTTTAAATAAAAAGTATTTAATTTAAATACCAAAGACTACGGGTGGAAAACGTGTCGAAAAGTATTTAAATGTATTACTTTTTTATTTAATTTTATTACTTTTTTCCATCAGTGTAAAGGTAATTATTCGATGTTGCTGATCCTTCAGGGTTTCTCTTTGTGCCATTTTTAAATTCAAGCACTTTGCACTATATGTGTTGTCCTATCTAACAAAAAACCGATGACAATTTTTAAATAATGAATTACAGATACTTTTCAACTGTGCTGTAGTGCTTTCTTGATATATATTGAAAGTAAACGCAGAGTTGTACTAAGAGAAGTATAAAATTTACTACTTTTGTAATAATATTTCTTAAAAAATATACATTTTTGACAAAATCATGGCGTCTTAGGGGGGGAGATCGTCCCCTTCTCCCCTGTGGATCCGCTACTGGATCCGCTATATTCAGTTTGGTACGCCGTTTGTAACACCCAGAAGGAAGCATCTCCGGTATGGAAAAGTATATATATTCTTGATCAGCATGACCTCCTGAGTCGATTAAGCGATGTCCGTCTGTCCGTCTGTCTGTCCGTCTGTCTGTTTGTCTGTCTGTTGAAATCCCTAAGACTTTTAAAATTGAAGAGCTAGATAAATGAAACTTATAACTTAGATTACTAATATACCTACGCTGTATGTGCGAAATTGGCGAGATCGGTCCATTGTGACCTATGATCCGACCACTTATGTTCAAATACCTCATATAAAATTTACATATACAGAACAATTTTACTGTATACGTGCTTAGGTAAACTTTTTTGGTCAAATATGTATTGACATCATGCTCAAATACATGATAATAATGTTTTCCGGCGAAAAGACTTGTGGTTCACCAAAAAAGAAATCGATATTCGGTACACCTACCCATATGTAAATATGGGTATCAAATGAATGGAAATTCTTCAGCGATTGAATGTTTGTAGTTATTTTCAGGATTCGTATACCCTGGTGACCTATATATCACTTTGAATGGTAACCACACATATGTGTAGGGTATTTATAGTCGGCTTAGACCGACTATAATTTTGATAATCCGAACTATCATAATTACACCTACCTTAAAATTTCCCATGTGATCTAACCTTCCCAACTGGTTTTGTTTATCTTCGTTGTAAAACTATATGTCCAAATAGTATTTTTGAAAATTCGATAAAAGTTCGATAATTTGTAGTTTTAGATGTTTTTGTGTATTTTTCATAATTAAAAATCAAATATTCACAAAAAATATTTTTAAGTATGTCCAATTGGTACTCCGTCCAATCGGAACTGCGCTATAAGTTATGATTGTTTAACATTATAATTGAAGAAGTTATTAGCAAGGAAAAATTAACTTATAACCAGAACTACTTGTTTCCTTGAACATAATATTTTCTAAAAAATATATGTCGCCTGCGGCGCTTCATCGATATAATTTCCCAACGAAATATTATAATAAACTGTTGGGTCACTTCTAGAAAATTTAAAAAAGCGTTACCTATTCATTTCTAAATTTCGTCGACATTTTTATAAATAATTAAATATTTTTCTCAACAATCAGCATTTCATTTTAATTTTTGCTTTTTTTACATAATTACAAATCCTAATCGCTATGATTATCAGATCATAAAAAGAACCATATAATTACAAATGTGGCATTATTACCTTTCATTTGAGTACCTATATGACCAAATAGATAGGTGAACCGGATTTCGATTGTTGTAGGGTACCACTGATCTGATCGCAAAAAAGAGCGCAAAATAAATTTTTGGGCAGCATTTTAGAAAAATTTGGGAAAAAAAGGTGCACAAAAATCAATCACTTCTCCTCCCAAGCTATACTTCTGGCTCCGCCCCTGGTGAAAAGCTTACAGTAGGATCAAAGGTAAATATGCTCACTTGAGAAAATCTTCCTTGGCTTTAAAAACTTTACTTTACAGATTTAACTAATTAAAAACAATAAAATTTTAAATTTTTGTATATTTTGGTATTTTATTGTTTATCATTATAAATGCTAAATAAATAAATACAAAAATCGTTCAATAACATAAACTTTTTCAGAGTTTACTTTCTAAAAACGTATAACAATATTACCATTCATTGTTATACTAAAATTAGTTTTGACAATTATAAGAATAATAGCGTTTAAGATTATCTTGGAAAATTATTTTCAACAGTATTCAATTTTGTAATAAATAGTAGAGGCTTAAAAATACTTGAGCACTTTTTTTGAAAACGTTATGTAATATTAAAAAAAACTCAGTAAGCAGTCAAAATCAACACCAGCGAGTTATGAAAAATATTTAGTTTGTTTGCTACTTAATACGTAATCTTTTTAAGGAAATTGAAATCGTCATTTTAGCCACATTAGCCACAATAGTGTAAATAAAAATAAACAGTTTTCCCGAAAATTTCTAATTTCTATTTGTCAAGACTAGTTTTATATACTAAGGAATCCTAATATTCTAACTAGGGAATACAATCCCGGGATCCCGATCATTTTCTAGTCCCGAAAATCCCGGGATTAAAAAGTACTAATCCCTGGATTTTCGGGATTGGCAAAAAATCACTATTTTGTAATAGTACTGCAAACTAAACGATATAAAATTCATTCCAGAGCTCTCAATACAAAACATGATAGTAAATTTAGTATAAAATCAATGAATTTAATTTATCCAAATTTTGAAAAGCCAAAACCAAAGTCTTATATACATTATAAATCAATGAGATTAAAAAATTAGGTACTAGATACCAATAATTACTTAGAGAAATTTGGACATTGCATTATTATACGTATTATTTAATTCGATTTATTATAATTTTTTTAAAAATAAAAACTTTTAACCGAATTGTTATTTTACTGTGTTGACAAATTTTAATATATACAGAAATGCAAAAATTCTAATAAGTTTTTAAATACATATTTGGAAATAAATTTGAAAATTTTTAGACAATTTTTGAAATATTTTGTTGGTATCCTAACTTTATGGGGGTTTGAACATAGTCAAACTCATAACTGAAATTATAAACATTTTTATCGGTTGTACTTTTAAATATTCGGTCCCTTTACCTAATTTGTGTTCTGTTTTTTTTTTTTTTATAAACATAATGCAACAAAATTATTATTAATTATTATTGCATACTAGTTGTTTCTTTTTCGTAACTTTTTGAGAAGAAATCTGATAAAGACTATCTTGTGTATAAAACTCACAATATGTAATTTATTTTGTTTTTCGACGAAATATGGTTAAAATAGCAAATTTCAAAATATAGAAAACTACCAGAAGTTTAGTTATTTTTATAGTTAGTTTATCTATTATCTTTAAACTAAGTTCCTGTTAATCATTAACTGTGTTCCCGTGGCGTGTGATCTAGAGCCAAAGCTCTTTTTTCTATAAAAAAACACCAAGAAACAACTAGAACCAGATCAAAAGCTAGTTCTATCTAGTTCAATCGAATGCTGTCAAGTTATCTCAAAATAGAACCGCTATTATATCTTAAATGCTTTAAAAATAACTAAAAAAGTCAAATTATGGTTTAAGTATGGAGTAACATAAATATTTTTCAAAATTACTTGTATTTTGAACTAATCCCGGATTGAAAAGTGTCCAATCCCTAAATCCCGGGATTACAAGTACAAATTGTACTCCCTAATTCTAACCCTTTTTAAAAATATTTGGATACAAACTCGGAAATTTTTATTTTGATTGTAACATTTTTTAATCAGCTCCAGTTAATAAAAATACTTAGTTTGTTTCCTACTTAATACACTAAGAAATTGAGATATTTATGAAAGTCTTCTTGCAACTATCTTTTTAAATCAGCGAAGTACATTTGCATGCACGCGTGCATTTGAGCTTTTTTGTGTTGTATACGTATACATTAGACTGATTCAAAAACAAAAAATCTTAAATGTTTCGCTTCGCGTAGACTTTCTGAAACTAGGACCTCTAAAACTGAGAAGAAGCTTTTAGAAACCAAAAAAAAATGATCCGCTGATGTTGCGCAAAGAGCTTAAAGGACATTTTTGAATTTTTAACTGCTATTTTCAATAATTTTAATATTACTTCAAGTGTAAAAAGATATCACTCAATTTTCTTTTTTTATTTAATTTTAAATCTCTTATTGAACTTATGATTTGTTAAATTATAAATGTTTAGTTAACCTTTACAGTTTCATGGCTTACCAACACGTAAAATGTAGTCTTTTATTTACTATAGTAATTTTAACGGTCGATTTTTTTCTAATTTTATTCTAACGATTTTGGGATAACATTTTTGTATTAAACATACAACAATCTTTAAAATGATATGTCACTCTTATATTTTTAGATATCATATTATTAGTAAATAGTGAAAGTATGCGCACATAGCCTAAAAAATAATATATTTTGATTGAAATCATAAAATAAAATTATATAAATTGGTAATTTCTGAATCAATATCTTAGATAATATCCACGACAGGATTTAGATTTTTATTCAAGAATGTAGCTAATAAATTCTACTTTTAGAAAACTTGGTTCAATAAAAATATTGATGTGTTTAAACCAGGGCTCGTGTGGAACCGGAACTGGAACCGGAATCGGACCCGTTTCATTTTTATAGAACTGGAACCGTTTTTCAAATTTTTTATAGAACCGGAACTGGAACTGGAACAGAAAACCAGAACTGGAACCATACTGGAACTGGAACCATTTCTAAATTAATTTGATCAGAAATTAATACATCAAAAAAAAAATAATAAAATAAATTTGGACAATGAATTTGGAAACAAAAACAAATATTAATTAAGTTACACATGTGGACAATGGCATTTTAAAAAATGTTGAGCTTTGCAAATTTTCTGTATACATATTGATTGTCATACAAAATATGTTTTGTATTTTTGACAAATATTTCATTCACTTATATCTGAAAAGATGTATATTATAATTAATGTTGACGTTTAACTTACGTTTAAGATCGTGTCCCCGCGAGGAAACTTAAATACGACTGTTACACCATGCGAACTTATAATTCCCATATATTCGGGTGTCACTTATTTGACATTTCTTTCGATTTTTAGTTCTCTCACCCCTAGGATTGTTTATTGGGGACAAAAAATAAGATAGGCAAAATAGAGCATTTGTACTAGTAGTCGAATTGTAGAATATTCCAAAACAATATTTTGAGTAAGCAATCCTCTGTTTGCGAATAAAAATTATTTGTAATCGGATTTTCGATTATTTCTGAGTTATCGATTATTTTATAAAGTAATAAACACATATAAACCAAGGAAAATATTTTAAGTATACCATCCTTTAAAAAGCTTAATAAGTTTCCATTAAATTGGTATACAAATCTTGTGCCAATATTTTGAGTTTATATGTTAAAAAAATATTCTTTGATTTGTATGTGTTTACTTCTGTTTAAAACAATCGATAACACGGAAAATGATCGAAAATCCGATTACCAAATAATTTTTTTTTCGCAAACAGTTCTTACTTACTCGAAAGATTGTTTTGAAATATTCTAAATTTCGAACGTGTTCCCGTTGTTCAAAATAATAAAAAAAATTGCACACCTTATTTTTCAGTCATAATAAACAATCCTAGAGGGTGAGACATGGGTGTTAAAAAATAAGTGACATATTTATGTTTTTTTTATATCAATATTTTTTTGTTAGTTTAAAACATACATATAGGAATGAGACTCATAACGTTTGAATACAAACATAAATTATTTTCTATAAAAGTTTATTTAGCCCCTTATCATGCATCTTTTTTTTTTTTTTTTTTTTTTTACAAATTAACCAACGCTCTGGGGATGCCCCCTTATTCATGCAATGCACAGTGTTGATCGTAAGATGGGATGATAGGTTAAATGGAGGGTGGAAAGATGGAGTAGTGTCGGTGAATGTTTGTTTTGAACTTGCCAATATCAAAAATGTCGGGAAAAACAGACGCAGGGAGATTGTTCCACAAACGTATCGTGCGACTGAAGAACGAATTCTCTCGGTAATGCGTGGTTTTATTGAGAGCCGAGTGAACTACGAAGGGGTGGGCTTGGTTCGATGCCCTAGTAGAACGAGAGGACACACGACCTGGTGGAATCAGGATATGTATTTCCCTCGAACACTTACCATTGTAATACCTATAGAACAGGCTTACACACCCTACGGTCCTTCGGTGCTCAAGAGAACCAATAGAGGATGAAATATTTTCATCCCCTATTAAATATATTGCACGCTGTTGGATTCGATCCAGGAACTCCAAAGAAGATTTTGAAGCCCCTGCCCATATGTGCGAATTGTATTCCATCTTAGGCCGAATATAGGTGGTGTAGACAGTGCGCAAGTCAGCAGGAGTGAAGTATGTCTTACACCGTTTTAAAAAACCGAGGCACTTGGCCGCCTCTTTCGACACGTCAAATATGTGATCATTCCAACGGAGATCACATTGAATTGATATGCCCAGAACGTCAAGAGCAGCTGACTCTGCAATATCCACCGCACCCATGTTAAGGGGAGGTAGGGTTGAATCCATTCTTTTGTGAGATAACATACAACATTGGGTCTTGCGTGCATTAAAATCAACTCTATTTGCAAGACCCCACTCGGAGATTGTTTTAAGGTCATTATTGAGTGTGTCATTCATAGTGCGTCTTTTACTCTCAATCTCCAAAGAGGTTGGGCGCTTTTTGAACGAGTATGAATGACAAATGTTGCTATCATCTGCAAAGGAATGGATTGGGTTCTGGGTCAATGACAGAAGGTTATTGATAAATACCAGAAATAGGGACGGGGAAAGGACGGAACCTTGCGGAACTCCAGAATTGATGAAATGTTGTTCCGAAAGAACACCATCCATCGCAACTCGTATTGAACGACCCTGGAGAAAACTCGATATCCATCGAGTAAAAGATTCCCCAACACCATATGCAATTAGTTTTGAAACGAGGGCTTTATGCCACACTCGATCAAAAGCCTTGGAGATATCAAGAGCAACAGCCTTGCTCTCCCCGAAAAGGTAAACACAATTATTCCACTTTTCGGAGAGGACCGCCATCAAGTCACCTGTGGATCTGGTCCTACGGAAACCGTATTGTCGGTCACTGAGCAATTCGTTGTGCTCAAGATAGTTCACAAAGTGGAAGTTAATTACGCTCTCCATTACCTTGGAGAGTGCAGAGCATATTGCAATGGGTCGGTAATTGGCAGTGTTCGTGGCCTCGCCCTTTTTCGGAACTGGCTGGACATTGGCAACCTTCCAACAAGATGGAAAAACTCCTGTCGTGTAGGAGATGTTGAAAAGGTTACGCAACGGACAAGCCAGCGTTGACGCGCACTTCTTCAACACATGGGCAGATATGCCATCTGGCCCAGAGGCTTTGTTAATGTTGAGGTTTTCTAAAGCATTTTTAACTGCCCGAGTTCGAAAATGTATCTCCGGCATTGCAGAAGAAACAAAATCGACGACAGGCAGTGGTTACTATCTGGGAGCGTTGAATTATTTGCAAATAATTCTGCCAAGAGATTAGCTTTATCAACCGGGTCAGTGAAGGTCTGGCCATTCATACTAAGAGTTGGAGTAGACGATGTCGTCTGATTCTTCACCCTTTTTACAAATGTCCAGAAATTTTTACTACCCCTGTGATAGAGTAGGACCTTTTTGCGCGTTTTGTTCGTGAAGAAACTTTTCGCGCGAGATCACGGCATTACAGCGATTCCTAGCAGAAGCGTTCGTTGACGACGGATGTGTAATAGATTTTTTTTTAACCCATTAAAGTTTGCCGAATCAAAAAAAAATACACACCAGGATATTACGCAGTGCAATTTTCCCCATCATGTTTTCCCATAATGCGTACATCAGATGGTAAGAATTTTGTTCGATTTTGTATCTAGCACTACTACATTATATCAGTATGAAATTGTATATCTCTGCGTACATTTGCTTCCATTTTAATGAAATATTTCATATACAAACATTAAAAAATATTCAGAAAAAATTTCAGTAAGATAAAGTTTTCAAAAATATGACAGCAAAAACATTGCTAACTTAAACTAAAAAAATAATTAAGAGAGCTTAGAGAATTGTGATAAATTACTCTCTCGACACACTTTTTTGGTAACACAAATTTTTTTTTGATTTTTTGCAAAAACTAAATTGCGATATAAAGTACCAAAATTAGCATTTTTTGCAACTTTGACTCGAATTTTTGCAAAAACTCGACGTGGAGCTAGAATCAGGAGACGGAAAAAAAGAAAATCCTTGTAGAACAGTGTTATCAGAAAGATGTAATGGAGTTTTGGAATATAACAACTTTTGCAGAAATATGCAATTTCCTATATCCAGATAGTTTATAATACTACAAACTAAAACGCCCTTATATCTTCGACATATGTAAAAAGTCTCAAGTTTTGTTTTTGAACCAGTGCAAAATACATATTGCATTTGGTAGACGTAGAGATCGACAAATTAGTTTTTGCATTCATAAAAATGTATATTTTTGTTAAACGAAAAAATTGTAAAAACGATTATTAATGAGGGATTTGAAAAGACGGACTGACATTATTTAGAAATTAACGGACATACTTTTGAATTTAGACCTAGTAGGCGACGAAATTGAACGAACGGACGAAGAACAAACAAAAACTTGACGAAGCATCTATTAAAATTTAAGCTAGACAGAAAACGGACGACAGAGTTGAATTGTGATGCGGACGAAACAGGCCGACATTGTGAAGAACTAATATAAAACTACATAAACTATAATTTAAAACTGTAAATAAACTAAATATAACTATTTTTAAAATAAATACTTAATGAAATAAAACAACATGAAGAATTTTATTATTATTTGAGGGAAAACCAACAAATTTGGGGGCTCAGCCGGAATGGACGTAGACAAAGACAAAAATACATAAAAGTAAAGTGCATGGAAAAGTTTAAAGCACAAAGCAAATTTAAAGAAATCGTGAAAAGTTAAATATAATTTTGAAAAATTTGATAACAAGTACAGAAAACAATAAAGTAGTATCAACTACAAATTATTCGCTAACTGTACCAACTACAGAGCGTTGCGGCATCATTGTAAAAGTGGCATCAACTACAAAACTACAAATGAAACTACAAATAAATACTAGAATAGGATAGAACGAAAGCAATAAACATCGAGGAGTAATATTAAACTTGCGAAAAACGAAGGATGAACAACATTACATTCAAGAAAGAAACAGTGAAGTTTGCTACATATAAAAGTCGAGAAGAACAGTGAAGTTAGTGAAGGACAACCATACTACAAGCGAAAACTAGAACGAGAGCAAAGCTTACAAAAGCGGAGAAGAAACAGAAGAAAATTGCGAAAACGTAACACGTGGAGCATCGAAGGAAGAGGATAAGCGCAGTCAAAAGAAGTCGCGAAGAACAGTGAAGTTAGAGAAGAACACAGTTTGCAAAATATAGCGATGGTGTAAAGAACAGTGAATAGTTTGCTAAAAACAATGAAGTAAAGAACACAAAATTAATAAAGCAGTTTGCTAAAAACTGAAGAAAAATAAGAGAATAGTGAAGAACAGTGAAGAAAACAAAAGCATTCAAAGAGAACAGTGAAGTTGTGAAGAACATTGAAGAAAAATTAAAGAGGTTTAAAAAAAACAGTACACAAGTGTTGCACAGTGTAGAACAATACGGAGAAGATAAACAACATGTTAACAAAAGGATATAGCTAATAAACAGTGAGAAGAAATAAAATTTCAGTTAATTAAAATTTAATAAATTATAAATGTTTAAAACAGTAAAATGTAGAATACGAAACTACAAATTAAAAAGTCGAACGAAAGCATAGAGAAAAAGTGAAAAGCGCAAAGTTAAATAAAATCAAGCGCACAAGAAGAAGTGAAAATAACAAAACTACTAAACAGAAACGGTCAGTGAGCAAGGAAAGAGAGTGAAACAAAACAGTACAAAAGAACAGACGAAAGAAGTGAAACAACTATAAAGTATAAAACAAACTGCGAAATAAAGTGTGCAAAGAAGAAGAACGCAAAGAATAATTCAGCAAAAAATAACATTGAACAAAAATAGTGATAGAAACAATAAACAACAGCAGTGAAAATAATAACAAAGAATCAAATAAGAACACTAATAAAAATCAGTGAACAAACCAGTTGGGAAGGTTAGATCACATGGAAAATTTTAAAGTAGGTGTTATTATGATAGTTAGGATTATCAAAATTATAGTCGGTCTAAGCCGACTATAAATACCCTAAACATATGTGTGGTTACCATTCAAATTGGTATATAGGTCACCAGGATATACGAATCCTTAAAATAACTACAAACTACAAACGCTGAAGAATTTCCATTCATTTGATACCCATATTTACAAATGGGTAGGTGTACCGAATTTCGATTTGAACCACAAGTCTTTTCGCCGGAAAACATTATTATCATGTATTTGAGCATGATGTCAATATATATTTGACCAAAAAATTTACCTAAGCACGTATACAGTAAAATTGATCTGTAGATGTAAATTTGAAATGAGGTATTTGAACATAAGTGGTCGGTTCTCAGGTCACAATAGACCGATCATGCCTTGTTCAGACAGCTTAGATATATAAGTAATCTAAATCTAAAGTTTAATTGCTCTAGCTCTTCTACTTTTTCCGTAATCGTGATTTCAACAGACAGACAGAAGGACAGATGGACAGACAGACAGACGGACATCTCTAAATCGACTCAGAAGGTAATCCTGATCAAGAATATATATACTTTTCCATACCGGAGATGCTTTCTTCAGAGTGTTACAAACTGCGTACCAAACTGAATATACCCTTTCACTCTTAGTGTAGGGTATAATTATAGAAATCAAACAACTACGCAGTGAGACAATTTACAACATTGAGATATAAAAGCAAAATTGCAAATTTAATAAAATAAGAAAAATCAACAGTGCAATTATAACAACAATCAGCAGTAGAAGTATTTAAATATTAATCAACATTCAGAAAAAAAAGTGATTTAAATCGTTGAATGTTAAACAATGAATAAGGAGAGCAGTTAAAATTTTTAGAAAATATTGAACAACAAATTTTAAACATAAAAACAACAAAAATTACAACAAATGAAACATTGTAAATAGTTTAAAACAAAACCAGTGCATTAAATAAAAATTTTAACGATTAAACAAATATTTGACAATTGTAACAACGGCGATTTAAAAAAATAGTAAACGCAACAAGATTAAAACAGCAAGAAAACTTGCGCCTCCGATTATAGCAAAGCCATAAAGTAACGAAATCGACAGCGCAGTCGCAGATAACAGCTGAACGAAAAATTAGAAGCAGAGATAAAGAAAGCAGAGAAAATATCGCAAACGTAGCAGAGTGTATGCAGCGCATGAATTGATGACAGTGGCGTGTTTGAGCAGGGGCGTCGGTGTGCTGTGTAGTTATTGAGAAAACTTAAATTATAATATCCTTTAAATTATGTACAATTAAATTGAATTTAACTAAATTATTTTTGATAGTTTCTTAATCACTAAATTATTGAACAAATTATACTATTAAATTATATCATAAAATAAAACAAATTGTTATTCGAAATGGACTTGTTTGCGGTTTTAGCATTGACTGTGAACGGTTTGAAAGAGAAGTTAGAGGAGGTGGGGTTATTGTTGACAGGACGTAAAGCAGAACTGAAAGATAGATTGCTGAACCACTTCGGTCTGACGAGAGAGGATGAAATTGAGTTGCAGTATGATGACGCAGATTCAGTGACAGCGCGTAACGTGATAGTAGAGGGGTCCACCTTTACGTTGAGAGATATTCAAGATTCGCTATCCTCATTCTCGGGTTCAGGACATCCGGATGTTTCGCAGTGGCTGCAGGAATTTGAGGATAATGTGCTTACTGTACAATGGAATGAGCTGCAGATAAATATTTATGCGAAGCAACTGCTGAATGGAGCAGTGAAGATTTTTGTCAGAAGCCAAACTAAAATTTAAGATTGGCCATCACTCAAAGCAGCTCTGAAGAAAGGCACCGGACTATCGGCAATTGAAGTACACAGATTCCTGCGCAATCGACGCAAGAAGCCAATGGAAACGTTCAGAGAGTATCTGTATAGTTTGCTAGAGATTGGAAGCTCTGTTGATTTAGACGATGAGAGCCTAATCGAATATTTTATCGATGGCATCCCTGATTCAAGGCTAAATAAAGGTATTTTGTACCAATCGCGTACGTTAGATGAGCTAAAAGGAAATTTGAATGTGCATGAAAAGGTTCGATACCAAACGCCGCAGTCATCAAACTCGAGAGGTAATCAGCCAACTGCAGCGCAGAAAACTATACCTGGACAAAACGTTCAGGAAGATCGACCAGAAAGTGCAAAGAGATGTTTTAAAAGTGGAGGTAAAAATCATATTGCCAGAGATTGTCCAGCAGCAGACTACAAATGTTTCAAATGTCGCCAGATAGGGCATCGTTCATTTTAATGTAAATCACAACCTAGATAAGACAATTTAAAAAGTGATGGAAGAAACGTACATGTGGCGACTGACAAGGAAGATGCAATAAATTATACTCAGATGTCGAAATGTAATCGTATTTTTAAAATAATACAAATTAAGAATACTAAAATATCAACTTTAATTATTACTGGCAGTGATATCTTTGTGATAAGGCACGATATGTTTAAGAAGCTGGGTAACGTTGTTTTATATCCGAAAATAAAAAGCTTGATTGGAATTGGTCAGATGGAGATAAATACACTTGGAAACTTTACAGTACCGGTCGAAGTCGATGGAATTATATTGGAGATAAACTTTCACGTGGCAAGAGAGAACGATATTTCGTATCCCGCTGTAATAGGAAACGATATTCTGACTCAGGTTAATATGCAAATTAGTGCTGTTGGCGCGAAATTTATTATAAAACCGCAAAATAAAATAGAAACAGAGTAAACAACGAGAGACAAGTGCATGTCGAATCAGTACGTGAATGCAGAGAGATGAATATAAACAGAAACAATATGGATTTAAGATGTCTACAAGAAAAGAGGACGCAAGTGAACAATAAAAGTCGAATCTCATGTCTCATACTTAAGAATGACTTGGAGCATCGCGAAAGAAAAGTATTTGTTCAAATCGGAAAGGAGAAAGTACGACATATCATCTACAGAGCCCATTAAGGCACCTATCGTGATACCGTCGAAATTGGAGCAGATTCGCCGAGACAAAAACCTATTCAGTTCGGCTCTGGACCGAAACAGAAATCAACGTATTTTAGATCGTGCAACTTCGTTAAAAATAGCAACCATGGTCGCTACACTGAGGAAAGATAGAATATGAAGAAGGAACTATATTATCGAACATCGTAACGCAGAATGTGAAAAAGAAACAGCACTACAAATTCGGTTCGAATGCGCCGCAGGATGGCCGAATGTGGGATTTGAAAAGACGGACTGACATTATTTAGAAATTAACGGACATACTTTTGAATTCAGACCTAGAAGGCGACGAAATTAAACGAACGGACAAAGAACAAACAAAAACTTAACGAAACATCTATTAAAATTAAAGCTACACGCAGAAAAAAATCCCTCAAATTCCATTAAAATTGGAAAATTGGACAATTATTGATTTAATAGTATACAAAAAATAAATATTTTCATATAAACTCAATGGCAATGTCACGGTATTTTCTAGTATTTAATGGTATTTTCCAATTAAAATAATAATTTATCCTATTGACTATTTTTAATAATAAAAAACTATTATTTATGTAGTATTTTTTTCTGGGTGTAGACAGAAAACGGACGACAGAGTTGAATTGTGTCGCGGACGAAACAGGCCGACATTGTGCTGAACTAATATAAAACTACATAAACTATAATTTAAAACTGTAAATAAACTAAACTAACTATTTTTAAAATAAATATTAAATGAAATAAAACAACGAGAAGAATTTTATTATTATTTGAGGGAAAACCTACATTAATATAACAAATACTGAAAGAAGACTGGTTCGGAGTATGTAAAATTACAATCGCTGTTAAAATGTATTTTTTTTTTTGTAAGTATTAAAATCGATTAATGAAAGAAACTTTGAGTCACACTAATTTCACAAACGTATGTTTTTACTGAAAATGCATAAAAAAATCAAAATTTTTAGTTTTCGACATGGATCCCGAACAGATAATATTTGCATTAAAGTTGTTAGCAAATGAACATTAAAGTACTTCAAGAAACTTAAACGGCATTATTTAAGTGCCCAATCCGCAAAATTATTTAAAAATGAGTTACTAAACCTAAGAGGTACTAATCTTATGTTTTGTATTGAATAAAATAAAATTTAGCTATTTTTTTAGAAATTTTAGCCATTTTTGGCCGTTTGGTATTGGCAACACTGTTCACAACGAAAGCGCGTCAGTCTCTGTTGAGCTGCCATGCAAGCAAGATCGCACATCGTTGCTTGTTATTTGCTTTATTGTTGCACACTATAAAAATATTTAATTGAGTATTGACTTAATATTTTTTTATTGTTTGTTTTTATTAAACTTTTTTCATTATATTTTAAGTTACATTTATATAAAATGTTTTTAATTGAGTGGGAATACAAATATTTATTTACTGAGAATTTAAAAAAGAAGCATAATGCTTAGTTTGTGGTCGTACGGAAGTTGTATGTACACGTTATAATGCTTTATAATGCGCTCTATTCACAATAGAAAACAAACAATCCAAAGGAAAGAATTGCTTTCAATATTAAAACAATATTTTTTAGAAAAGATGAATGCACGCCAATTAAACAAAATTGAAAATTTCTATTGGACCAAACTTTTAGGCATTTTGTTAATGTGTGCATTTATCCTTCGCTGGTTTAAATTTACGCCTTGTAGCAAATATTCAAACATCCCATAAGTTTCAATTAATATCAGAGCTCTCGATTACCAGGGTGCCCGAGCTACCCGGGTAATTCAAATACTCGAAAAACCCGAGTATTGAATATTCGAGCTACCCGGGTAGTTCGCAAAACCCGGGTAGTTTGTTCGTTTGTTCGAACTATTCGAGTATCTCGATTGCTCGTTCGTTGTTCGAGCGGGTAGCTCGTTCGTTTGTTCGATTGACGATTTTTCATTTGATTGCTTGTTAATTTGTCTGTCCGTTTGTTTGCTTGATGTGGGAGTTGGTCGAAAGTGGTTGGAAATATGTGGGTGGCCAAAAGTGGTCGGAAAATGATAAAAAGATCGAACAAATTTTTATTGCAGACATCGTGGGAAATCAATGGTACTCGGTGGTCCATGGTTCCCAAAAGGGGGTCAAAACTGAATTTATGACCCAACAATTTTCATTTCGAAAATCGATAGAGGACATCATTTGACGCCTAATGGTACCCTTTGGAGTGGTCCAGGTCTCCCCGTACCATTAGTCTTCTAGTGAGGTTTGCTATCCATTTCCGCAATCAATTTTTTTTTGACAAATAGTGGTTTCACCCTCTTTTGGGGGTCATGTACCACGGAGAGTGGTACCATTCGATTTCCCATGATGTCTGCTACCGATTTCTGGAATAAAAAAAATTTCGATCTTTTTATCACTTTCCGCCCACTTTTGCCCACCCACCCATTTTGTCCACCCACATTTTTCCAACCACTTCCGACCAACTCCCACATCAAGCAAACGAACGGACAGACAAATTAACAAGCTATCAAATGAACAATCGTCGATCGAACAAAGGAAGGAGCTACCCGGGTATCTCGAAAAACGAACGAGCTATCGAGATTCTCGAATAGTCCGAACAAACGAACGAACAAACTATCCGAGTTTTACGAACTACCCGGGTAGCTTGAACATTTAATACCCGGGTTTTTCGAGTATTTGAACAAGAGATGGGCACGTGAGTGAGTTTTGACTCACACTCACTCACGCTCATGAAAGATTATTTCTAATCACGCACACTCACTCACGCCCTTTTTTGCTCTACTCACACTTACTCACAATCACGTGAGTAAAATTAAGATTCAATCACAATCACGCTATTGTTTTCAGAATGCATATAAATACATATTTCATTTGTAATGTTGGTGAGATTGGTCGACCGAGCGTGGTACCTCCAATACAACCTACATCTTGCGTGATTCACGTGAATCACGCTAAATCACTTTTTTTGCTATTGTTTTCAGAATGCATAAAAATACATATTTCATTTGTAATGTTGGTAAGATTGGTCGACCGAGCGTGGCACCTCCAATAGAACCCACATCTTTAAAACCCAATAATGATGTTTTGATGTTAGGGATTATAATAAAATATATTTCAATTTTTAACGGAGATGGAAATGTGTAAAACCTTCGATGTGCTTTTCATATAAAAACGTAAAAATTGTCTCGAAGAATAATTATCCGTTGAACAATTCGTGTAAAATCATTGAGAATTGTCTCTGGAAAAATTATCTGTGGAAAAGAATTATCAATAAAAAAATAGTCCGGAGTAGAACTTACCAGGGATGAATTGACTTTGGGAAAAACTATTTTTGAAGCGATTTTTTTGGTTACTACATTTATAACTCGAATAAAAACACAGAGTTATCATGTATAGTTGAAATTGAAAATTCACCTTTTTTCAAAAATGAGTTAAAAAAAAAATTGAGTTCTATATCCATTTCCATGAACGAAAATGGATAGAGAACGGTCATAAGAAACCAAGCAAAGATTATCGACATGACCCCACAAAAATTGGCTAGCACATACTAAGTACGGCCAATTAGCAGGGGTTAGATCAATTGTTGACTGAAACCTTGCAACTTATTCTGATTTATTATTGTTCTGAAAAGTGAGCAGTCGCTTTCCTGAATCCTTCTGAGTTCAAGGGGTGGTCCTACTTGTTCTGTAGTTCAAAATTTAAAGTAAGATTTTTATACCCTACACTAAAAGTGAAAGGGTATATTCAGTTTGGTACGCCGTTTGTAACACCCAGAAGGAAGCATCTCCGGTATGGAAAAGTATATATATTCTTGATCAGCATGACCTCCTGAGTCGATTTAGCGATGTCCGTCTGTCCGTCTGTCTGTCCGTCTGTCTGTCTGTCCGTCTGTCTGTCTGTCTGTCTGTTGAAATCCCTAAGACTTTTAAAATTGAAGAGCTAGATAAATGAAACTTATAACTTAGATTACTAATATACCTACGCTGTATGTGCGAAAAAATTGGCGAGATCGATCCATTGTGACCTATGATCCGACCACTTATGTTCAAATACCTCATATAAAATGTACATATAAAGATCAATTTTTATGTATACGTGCTTAGGTAAACTTTTTGGTCAAATATATATTGACATCATGCTCAAATACATGATAATAATGTTTTCCGGCGAAAAGACTTGTGGTTCACAAAAAAAAAAATCGAAATTCGGTACACCTACCCATTTGTAAATATGGGTATCAAATGAATGGAAATTCTTCAGCGATTAAATGTTTGTAGTTATTTTCAGGATTCGTATACCCTGGTGACCTATATATCACTTTGAATGGTAACCACACATATGTGTAGGGTATTTATAGTCGGCTTAGACCGACTATAATTTTGATAATCCTAACTATCATAATTACACCTACTTTAAAATTTCCCATGTGATCTAACCTTCCCAACTGGTTTTATTTTATGATATATTTAACTCACGCAAAAATTGTACTCACGCGCACTCACTCACGATATTTTTGGGTCTACTCACACTCACTCACAATCACGTGAGCAAAATTGAGATTCAACCAACTATTAATATTTTTTAAGTATGACATATACGCTGATAGTTACGAGATGTTTTCCACAACAGAAATGAAAATGGAAATATTTACAGTTGACTGATAGAAAAAATCCTAAGTTCTTGGACATTTGCAGCAACACTCTTGACTTATCTTGACATTTGACTACTATAAAAAAAGAAAATCGCGTAATTTTTCCTTACGCTCGATTTATCCACAACAATGAAGTAAAGTGGTGTAAAAGTTTTAACCCAAATAATACATTTTAATGGTAAAAGTGAAAATAAATTTTCCTGGTATTGAAATTGTCAACAAGTGATGGAAAATTATTTCTTTTCAGAGTTTACTTTGATAACAGCATCGCCGGACGGACTTGGTTCTTCCGCGAAGAAGTCTAAAGACGTTATACAATTTTACCTACAATGGATTTATTAAGACGATGGCGATGTATAACCATAATATAAAACTATAAATAAAAATACATTTGATTCATTTTATTTTAATTCAATAAAATTTACTCCGCGAATTCTAAGAGAGTACCTTTTCCAAATATTCCACAACTATCTTCCTATTTGTAAGATGTTTAATTGATGGTTGCTATACGTAATCGTAAACTCGAAAGATGGTTGCTAGGAATATTTATCGTATTTGTCGGATTTCTGAGAGATGGTTGTCTCAAAGACGATCTAAATTATTTGTAAATAACTTGATATTTAG
The DNA here is from genome assembly GCA_951804985.1 of Dryomyza anilis. Taxonomy (NCBI): domain Eukaryota; kingdom Metazoa; phylum Arthropoda; class Insecta; order Diptera; family Dryomyzidae; genus Dryomyza; species Dryomyza anilis. Next base: position 28,220,470 of record OX638135.1, on the reverse strand, counting down.
GGCTCTGATATTTCTGGTAATCATCTTTGTTTTCTTAGTGTACGTAATGTTTTTAAGAAAATTGCCATTACAATCATCGCAGGATGTCACAATCAAAGTATAGTAATTTTAATTTTATTTTAACAATAATAAGGTCGCTATATTCATATTATATATATATTATTATAATATGATTGTCTCTCTGAAAAACCAAACTATGGTTGATAAGAACCATGTTATGGTTACGATAAAGACTGCTACGAACATAATATGGTCAATACCAATCATACCATGATATTGGATTGTAAAATTACATGTAAAATTACATTAAGTACTCGGTGTTACATTCATATAAATAGTCGAATACTCGGTCGCGTTTTCAGCTTCATCAAAAGTTCAGCTGCGCGCGGCTGTACTGTGCACGATAGTTTTTGTGTTTGATAAAACTATAACATGAATTCTTATGAAAGTTTGCACAAATAAGCGTTTTTGTGTTGTCCGGCCATTACAAACACATATTTGCGCACAATACAGCTTCACTGTGTTAAATGAAACATACTATGGTTGTAGATAATGTTTGTCTGATTATGTCGCAATCATGTTAGGAGTTCTATATCCATTTATGGAAATGGATATAAAACTCAATTTTTTTTTTACTCTTTTTTGAAAAAAGTTGAATTTTCAATGTCAACTATACATGATAACTCTGTATTGTCTTCCTTCTGTTTATTAAGTTTAAGTGGGGTCCCGTTTTTAGTGTGGGGTCCCGTTTTTGTAGTAACCAAAAAAATCGTTCAAAAATAGTTTTTCCCAAAGTCAATTCACCCCTGGTAAATTCTACTCCGTACTATTTTTTTATTGATAATTCTTTTCCACAGATAATATTTCAGAGACAATTCTCAATGATTTTACACGAATTGTCCAACGGATAATTATTCTTCGAGGCAATTTTTACGTTTTTATATGAAAACCACATCGAAGGTCTTTCACATTTCCATCTCCGTTAAAAATTGAATTATATTTTATTATAATCCCTAACATCAAAACATCATTATTGGGTTTTAAAGATGTGGGTTGTATTGGAGGTGCCACGCTCGGTCGACCAATCTCACCAACATTACAAATGAAATATGTATTTTTATGCATTCTGAAAACAATAGCAAAAAAAAAGTGATTTAGCGTGATTCACGTGAATCACGCAAGATGTAGGTTGTATTGGAGGTACCACGCTCGGTCGACCAATCTCACCAACATTACAAATGAAATATGTATTTATATGCATTCTGAAAACAATAGCAAAAAAAAACGTGAATCACGCGTGATTGTGATTGAATCTTAATTTTACTCACGTGATTGTGAGTGAGTGTGAGTAGAGCAAAAAAGGCCGTGAGTGAGTGTGCGTGATTAGAAAAAATCTTTCGTGAGCGTGAGTGAGTCAAAACTCACTCACGTGCCCATATTTTGTTCAAATACTCGAAAAACCCGGGTATTAAATGTTCGAGCTACCAGGGTAGTTCGCAAAACTCTGATAGTTTGTTCGTTCGTTTGTTCGGACTATTCGAGTATCTCGATTGCTCGTTCGTTGTTCGAGCTACCCGGGTAGCTCCTTCTTTTGTTCGATCGACGATTGTTCATTTGTTAGCTTGTTAATTTGTCTTTCCGTTCGTTTGCTTGATGTGGGAGTTGGTCGGAAGTGGTTGGAAAAATGTGGGTGGACAAAATGGGTGGCTGGGCAAAAGTGGGCGGAAAGTGATAAAAAGATCGACAACATTTTTATTCCAGAAATCGGTAGCAAACATCGTGGGAAATCGAATTGTACCACTCTCCGTGGTACATGACACCCAAAAGGGGGTGAAACCACTATTTAATAAAAATGATTGCGGAAATGGATAGCGAACCACACTAGAAGACTAATGGTACTCTTTGGAGTGGTCCATAACCCCCAAAAGGGGTCAAAACCGCATTTATGACCCAATAATTTTTATTTTGGAAATCGATAGCGGGCCCTATTAGAAGGCTAATGGTACCCTTTGGTGTGGTCCAGGTCACCCCCAAAGGGGGTCAAAAACACATTTATGATCCAAATTTTTGTATTTCAGAAATCGATAGCGGACATCATATGACGCCTAATGGTACCATTTGGAGTGGTCAGGTCTCCCAAAGGGATTCAAAAACCCCATTTTCGAACAAAAGATTTTGTGAATGCCAAAGTACATTTCATAACGTCAGCAGGGGTTTTTGACCCCCTTTGGGGAGACCTGGACCAATCCAAATGGTACCATTAGGCGTCATATGATGTCCGCTATCGATTTCTGAAATACAAAAATTTGGATCATAAATGTGTTTTTGACCCCCTTTGGGGGTGACCTGCACCACACCAAAGGGTACCATTAGCCTTCTAATAGGGCCCGCTATCGATTTCCAAAATAAAAATTTGTTGGTCATAAATTCAGTTTTGACCCCCTTTTGGGAACCATGGACCACCGAGAGTGGTACCATTGATTTCCCACGATGTCTGCAATAAAAATTTGTTCGATCTTTTTATCATTTTCCAACCACTTTTGGCCACCCACATATTTCCAACCACTTTCGACCAACTCCCACATCAAGCAAACAAACGGACAGACAAATTAACAAGCAATCAAATGAAAAATCGTCAATCGAAAAAACGAACGAGCTACCCGCTCGAACAACGAACGAGCAATCGAGATACTCGAATAGTTCGAACAAACGAACGAACAAACTACCCGAGTTTTGCGAACTACCCGGATAGCTCGAATATTCAATACTCGGGTTTTTCGATTATTTGAATTACCCGGGTAGCTCGGGCGCCCTGGTAATCGAGAGCTCTGAAATTAATTGAAACTTATTTGATGTTTGAATATTTGCTACAAGGCGTAAATTTAAACCAGCGAAGGATAAATGCACACATTAACAAAATGCCTAAAAGTTTGTGCGTTTGAAATGCTTTTCTTTTAAAGCAATGTTGGTCGAAAGCTCATGTATAAGCTTTTTGTTTATCTTTTATGTCGCAACATTGAATTACTTTGTGTGCTTTTTGTTGTGTTTTGTTTGTTATAGCACATATATGCACACTATATGCATTGGTCCAATGGAAATTTTCAATTTTGTTTAATTGGCGTGCATTCATCTTTTCTTAAAAAGATTGTTTTAATATTGAAAGCAATTCTTTCCTTTCCTTTGGATTGTTTGTTTTCTATTGTGAATAGAGCGCATTATAATGTGTACATACATGTGTACATAATGTGTACATACATGTGTACATACCGTACCGTTGCGGATTGGGCACATAAATAATGCCGATTAAGTTTCTTGAAGTACTTTAATGTTCCTTTGTTAACAACTTTAATGCAAATATTATCTGTTCGGGATCCATTTCGGAACCTAAAAATTTTGATCTTTTCATGCATTTTCAGTAAAAACATAATATTAAAAAGAGACATTTTCAGACTACTAATTTTACAATGATTCATATATGAAAAACAATAACATTGTTTAATTTCTTAAGAAAACGGACACAGTTTATTCTACTGAAAATATTCAGTCCGTTTTTTCTAACATACGTTTGTGAAATTAGTGTGACTCAAAGTTTCTTTCATTAATCGATTTTAAGACTTACAAAAAAAAAATACATTTTAACAGCGATTGTAATTTTACATACTCCGAACCAGTCTTCTTTAAGTATTTGTTATATTAATGTAGGTTTTCCCTCAAATAATAATAAAATTCTTCTCGTTGTTTTATTTCATTTAATATTTATTTAAAAATAGTTAGTTTAGTTTATTAACAGTTTTAAATTATAGTTTATGTAGTTTTATATTATTCTTCGCAATGTCAGCCTGTTTCGTCCTCGTCATAATTCAACTCTGTCGTCCGTTTTCTGTCTACACCCAGAAAAAAATACTATATAAATAATAGTTTTTTATTATTAAAAAAAGTCAATAGGATAAATTATTATTTTAATCGGAAAATACCATTATATACTAGAAAATACCACTACATTGCCATTGAGTTTATATGAAAATATAAATTTTTTGTATACTCCCTGCAGTGTAAAGGACTAGTTGAATACTAGTTTTTGTCTAGTTTTCCGTAGACACTCAACTAGCCCGAATTCGACCTCATTTTCATACAATGAACTGTAATTTTTTCAATGCTCATGTCCTACGATGTGTCAATTGTTTCCTCTTGCATTACATTTAAATAGTTTTTAAACTAGATTCTTTTAACAAGTCTATAGACTAATTTTTTTACAGTCAGTCTATAAACTAGTTCAATCAATCCTACTTTAAACTGGTTACTATTTACCAGTTGAAACACTAGCGCTGTAAGTTATTCGAAGACAATTGACATAGTCAAGCGCATCAAGATCTAACGGTTTTAATGTCTAGGTCTTGTGGGACAAATGGATGAAATTGCACCAGTCAAGAAATGTCTTGAAATGAGATTTGATGGTGAAAAGCGTAGGAGGAGCGACTGGCGCGGCTTTTTATCCAGGCACGGTTGTAAGGGCCTTTCAAATATTTAACAAATGCCTTTCAAACAGATTATTTGTTAACATTTATGAGTTCATTGCGGAAAGAAATAAAACAAATCACACGATGGAACCCACCACAAAAATAAAAAGAAAGGTGTTTCATACAAAATAACTAAATGAAATATAATTTGTATTTCAATTTTTTTTTTTTTGTTTTTGACAATTTTGACACGTTCCTCTACGAAACAATTTTTTTATTTGTTTTTCTCTGCATCCATTTTAACTAGTTACCGATCTGGAAAAATGGTTACTAATATAAATACTACATATATATGATACTAGTTTAGATTTCACTGCAGGGCTATTAAATCAATAATTGTCCTATTGACCAATTTTAATGGGATTTGAGGGAATTTTTTTCTGCGTGCGTAGCTTTAATTTTAATAGATGTTTCGTCAAGTTTTTGTTTGTTCTTCGTCCGTTCGTTCAATTTCGTCGCCTTCTAGGTCTGAATTCAAAAGTATGTCCGTTAATTTCTAAATAATGTCAGTCCGTCTTTTCAAATCCCACATTCGGCCATCCTGCGGCGCATTCGACCCGAATTTGTAGTGCTGTTTCTTTTTCACATTCTGCGTTACGATGTTCGACAATATAGTTCCTTCTTCATATTCTATATTTCCCTCAGTGTAGCGACCATGGTTGTTATTTTTAAGGAAGTTGCACGATCTAAAATACGTTGATTTCTGTTTCGGTCCAGAGCCGAACTGAATACGTTTTTTGTTTCGGCGAATCTGCTCCAATCTCGACGGTATCACGATAGGTGTCTTAATGGGCTCTGTAGATGATATGTCGTACTTTCTCCTTTCCGATTTCAACAAATACTTTTCTTTCGCGATGCTCCAAGTCATTCTTAAGCTTGAGACATGAGATTCGACTTTTATCGTTCACTTGCTTCCTCTTTTCTTGTAGACATCTTAAATCCATGTTGTTTCTGTTTATATTCATCTCTCTGCATTCACGTACTGATTCGACATGCACTTGTTTCTATTGAAATTGTCAACAAGTGCTGAAAAATTATTTTTTTTTAGAGTTTACTTTGATAACAGCATCGCCGGACGGACTTGGTTCTTCCGCGAAGAAGTCTAAAGACGTTATACAATTTTACCTACAATGGATTAATTAAGACGATGGCGATGTATAACCATAATATAAAACTATAAATAAAAATACATTTGATTCATTTTATTTTAATTCAATAAAAATTACTCCGCGAATTCTAATAGAGTACCTTTTCCAAATATTCCACAACTATCTTCTTATTTGTAAGATGTTTAATTGATGGTTGCTATACGTAATCGTAAATTCGAAAGATGGTTGCTAGGAATATTTATCGTATTTGTCGGATTTCTGAGAGATGGTTGTCTCAAAGACGATCTAAATTATTTGTAAATAACTTGATATTTATGGCTGTGATATTTCTGGTACTCATCTTTGTTTTTTTAGTGTACGTAATATTTTTAAGAAAATTGCCATTACAATCATCACAGGATGTCACAATCAAAGTATAGTAATTTTAATTTTATTTTAATAAGAATAAGGTCGCTATATTCATATTATAGTATATATATTATTATAATATGATTGTCTCTCTGAAAAACCAAACTATGGTTGATAAGAACCATGTTACTGCTACGAACATAATATGGTCAATACCAATGATACCATGATATTGGATTGTAAAATTACATATAAAATTACATTAAGTACTCGGTGTTACATTCATATAAATAGTCGTATACTCGGTCGCGTTTTCAGCTTCATCAAAAGTTCTGCTGCGCGCGGCTGTACTGTGCACGAAAGTTCTTGTGTGTGATAAAACTATTACATGAATTCTTATGAAAGTCTGCATAATAAAGCGTTTTTGTGTTGTCCGGCCATTACAAAGACATATTTGCGCACAATACAGCTTCACTGTGTTCAATGAAACATACTATGGTTGTAGATAATGCTTCTCGCATTGCTCATTACGTCAAATTTTAGCCATTATTGTGTCTTTACTTAAAAAAAAATTGTATATATATATATATATATATATATATATATATATATATATATATATATATATATATATATATATATATATATTTATATACAAATTTATATATACATATATATATATATATATATATATATTGTCACAATTAAAAATTTTGATAACAATATGACAATTTCACTTCGACTACTTGACGCATTTTAAATATCACACAAATGCGTTTTTAAATGGAAGTGTTTCAATGAAAAGAGATGTGCATCCATGCGCCCCAGTAGACATTGCGTCATTGGACTCAACATATGAGCGATAGATAGGCCAGAACCTATCTGCGTCATTGGAATTTTGTTTGCCAAAATGGTTCCTTTGGAATATTGGCAGAACGTAACTGCGGTGGTTCTTTTGGGATTTGACCAGAACCTAACTGCGTCATTGGACATTTTTTTGGACACATTGGTTCCTTTGGGATTTGACCAGGTTTTCAGTTAGGTTCTGGTCAAATCCCAAAGTGACCAATTTGCATAAAAAAATGACGCAGTTATGTTCTGGTCAAATCCCAAAGGAATCATTTTGTGCAATAAAATGTGCAATGACGCAGTTAGGTTCTGCCCAAATCCTAAAGGAACCAATTTGTCCAAAAAAAAATCCAATGACGCAGATAGGTTCTGGCCTATCTATCGCTCATATGTTGAGTCCGCTCATTAGATGAGTCCGCTCAACATTTGAGCGATCAATCATCGCTCAACCCCCTTCGCTCAAGCTCATTTGAGCGTACTTGAGCGATGAGTCGAGCGATGAGCTTGAGTCCGCTCATTTACAACATTGGCCTCTGACAACCATAGTATGGTTGTGCGGATTCATAATATCCCTAGTAGAAATTTGGTTAGGGTCATTAACTGATCATGTCATTATTTGAGATAATCGGGTTATGACGAGCCCGAAACGATGTACAAATCATGGACACGATGTCCTTGTAACGCAGTGCCCTGATCATGTACTCACCTCAGGCCATGAATATGCACTGATCATGTAATTCCCCATTTCATTATTTACACGACTATTGCCTTGTCAGAGCCCGAGCATAAAAATGTTTTCATTACGAAAACCCTACACATACCCTATGAAATAAAATTCAGTATTAAATGTAATACAGTATATTTAATAAAAGAATTTTAAAAATATTACATATTTAAATATATAAAAAAATGGTATATAAGATTTATAGGAATATATCAATAAAAACAAATCAATGATTCATTCTTTGATTTACATATGAAAATTACAACATATCGATGGCTTATATTCAATACTGCCTATCTACAATTTTGACGAAAATGAGTTTTTGATGCAGAAATCTTCACTGATCACCCCTGCATCTATGACATTAATTTAGAACCAAAAAATATTTCTATTACTGTTATATTTTCATTTCAATAATTTGTCTATCAACATGAATGATTTTTTATGAATGCAATAGTGTCTATCTACACACATTTTTTGCTTAAAGGTTTATAATGACTATAAATAAGCGTTCCAAGTATGTAGTAGTATTTATTTTATTATTTAAAAAATGTCGGGATAGATTACGGAATATTAACCTCTTTAATCATAATATACCTCGTGAACCTAAAATGGTAGAACAAAAATTAGTCGGTAAATTTTGTTTAGACCAGGATATAAAAAAATTAACAAATCGCTGATTCCAATAATATTTTCTGATCTATCTCACTACAATATTGTTCAATATGCTCTATCTGCTCGTTTTTTCATAGACATTGATCACATTTGAATAGCAATAATCTCTATCTACCATAGCACGACGAAGGGCGCGAAATTGCTGATTTTTTTTTTAATTGTATCAATTAAAGACCATTTTTATTTAATATTGTAGAAGAAAAATTGATCGCCAATTTCATGGTTTGCGATTTAATCAGTTTTTCGCTAATGACATAAAATGACATAGTGAAAAGCAAGCATAATAATTGGGTCACAATCTCACCATCTGAAAGAGAACTTTAACTCGATGTCGGCGGCTTTGCTCGCATACTAACCTGTGACAGCGGAATCTGCAACTATCTGTAAAACTATCCCACAACATTGCTACAACGGGAGAACCGTTAGCAGCCATCTGTATTGTTATCGGCCACTTTTGCAGATAATTCTCTAACCAAATTATGGCTTTATTGTCCTTCATGTTGGTCGATTCATCGAGCAACAGCAGAAGGGAGAAGAGTGCGCGCGCCGACGCTAAACCTCCCGAAAACGATTTGGTGTGACGGAGCTTCTTGTTCGGAACGAAACCGTGACCCTTCAATATCATAGAGTCGCGCGTCACCTTGTCGGCCTCAATGTTTAGCAGCTGTGCGTAGACATCGGTCAGCTCAGCACTGAGTGCATGCGCTCAAAGTCGCACTCGAGCATAGTGTCCACGGGTGTGGTGTCATCGCCAAATACCTCGTGTTCAACGTGCAACATCGAGATGTGCGATGGTATGGCCAGATGTCGCTCGGAGATCATGTGCAACAGCGTCGTTTTGTTCACATTATTGCTACCGTCCAGTCCAAAGCGACGTCCGAAGGACAGCAACACGTTTTTCTGAAACACTCTACAAAATAAAAATCCATATTTTAAAATCTTTAAATATATTAAAACGTTTGTGACCTACTTGTCGCCAAAGGCCAAATCCATGTTTTCAATTTTAATGTCCATGTTCTTTTTGCTCATCACATATGATGGGTGCCGTGACATAACCCCCAACAGACATAACCCCCAATTCGAATTTGGGGGTTATGTCTGTCGGTGTTTCGAACATAACCCCCAATTTTTCGAATTTCGAATTTGGAGTTTATGTCCAACTATGAATTCGGCTATAACAACCATTGGCGGTTATGTCCGATTTTATATTTTTGAATTTCTTTTTAAAATCGAATTTATTTATTTTTTTAAATTTGTTTGTTATTGGTATTTTTAAATACAATTTTTTGTAAATTTGTAACTAAAACTTTTTGTAAATAAAATGTTGTTCTTCTCATTAATGTACAACACAAATATAAAATTTTATTTTGGTAATTTTTGAATTTATGTTAATTTAAGCGCCGCATGCGAAATTTTATATCCAAAAAATCTCGCGATTTATTGTAAATAAAATTTCATTCTTCTCATTAGTGAATAAAACAAAGATATATTTTTATTTTATTTTTTGAATTTATGCGAAACTGAAGAGCCGCAGGCGAAATTTTATTTCCAAAAAATCGCGCGATTTTTTGTAAATAAAATTTCACTCTTCTCTTTTGTGAATAAAACAAAGATATTTTTTTATTTTGATATTTTTTGAATTTATGCGAAATTTTATTTTATTTGCGAAACTGAAGCGGCGTAGGTGAAATTTTATTTTATTGTAAAAAAAAATCGTTCTATTTTTAATGAATAAAACAAGGATATAATTTTATTTTAATATTTTTAGAATTTATGTGAATTTGTAAAAATATCACGCATGATAACATATTTTTTAGAGGTTTATGTTCTCATAATAACGCGGACTTAAGCAACAAAATCGATTGGGTATTATGACCGAATTTTTTTTGGGATTATGTCCGCGGATCTCGGCGGACATAACCCCCAATTCGAATTTGGAGATTATGTCCGCGTTCATATGCGGACATAATCCCCAAATTCGATTTGGGGGTTATGTCCGTGGGGGTTATGTCCGGGCACCCATTTGTTGCGGTGGCGTTCTGCAGCTTAACCGGCACTAGGGGACTCTTGCAAATGACCTTAGGCTTCCCCTACTTCTGCTGCAGCTTAGCCTAGGCTTTATCCAGTTTTTTTTGCTATCGACTATCTGCGCTGGAAGTGTTTTAGTAAAGTAATTTTTATACATGTTTTTTCCACTCAAATGTTGTGAAAAGGCTCTGCTTATGATTTTTGAAGATATAGCGCCAAACTATTATTATTTATCACTAAAAAATGTTTAGCAAAATAACAATACAACATTCTCCGAAATGTGAATCTTTGTTGTAGCGAAATATCAAAAGCAGCTGATTTCTGTTGTGTCAGGGTTGATTGCAGTTTGAGAAAGTACTTTATGTACTACTATTAAAGACATTGTACGTACTTTTTAATAATCATTGTAACTTAAAATTATGCATCAATTTTATTAGTATTGATTTTTCAATTCATTTAATAGTTTAAAATGTAAAATACTAACCAATATTTTTTTTAAGTCATTTAACAAATATACAGAATTTTATTATCAGAAAGCTAGAGTTATAAAAATTGGAAATAGTACAATTTTGAAAATATAGGCTTCAAAAACAAAACGGACATTTCTACAAAAAAAGAAAGTATTTAGTACGACTGTAAAGAATTTCGTACTTTTAATTTTTAAAAATAAAGTGCCTAAGTGTGGATTTATGCAACACTACGACCTACTGAAAGTGATAGAAGAAACATATTTTTTTTATAATTTTTGATGTCAATAAACAAAAATGAAAATGTTTAAGGATTCATTTGTTTTGAAGTAACCTATATCAAAAAAAAAAATAAGGCTTGATTAAAAAGTATTTTCATTTTAATTTATTGACAATCCATTAAAATATGCATGTTTTAACTTAATAACGACATGGAGGTTGTCTTACGGCTGGTCTGACGACATGGAAAAGCATCATAGACACGCAAATGCTGCGAGACTCCACAATGAGCTGCAGGATCGGCGAGATGGATTTAGAAATTAATCATGCCATCATTGAGACCCAGCGTTGAAGGCCGATGCTGACAATAAGGTCAATGATGTTAACGGGAGCTCTGCTGACTGGTTTCTGTTGGAAAAACCGCAGATGCATGCATCCCGCTTCTACCGTGTTGTCTGATTTGGTCTTTGCATTGATGAGAAGCCCATGGCCACCAAAGATTTGCAGAACGTGATGCGTCTCCTGGTCGCATGCTTTGCACATCGCGGACATCGGTTAAACTTCATATTGCATCACTTCAACTGATTGCAATATTAATTTAACAATCACTGAATCCTGATGAGACAATAGCAATTCCAAATAGTACGATTTAACAAAATGCTTTTGGCTTTTTGTTCTTGATTGTAACACAAGGCCGTTTTCAAGAAAAATACGCAAATCCCGCTTCTACCGTGTTGTCTGATTTGGTCTTTGCATTGATGAGAAGCCCATGGCCACCAAAGATTTGCAGAGCGTGATGCGTCTCCTGGTCGCATGCTTTGCACATCTCGGAGATCGGTTAAACTTCATATTGCATCACTTCAACTGATTGCAATATTAATTTAACAATCACTGAATCCTGATGAGACAATAGCAATTCCAAATAGTACGATTTAACAAAATGCTTTTGGCTTTTTGTTCTTGATTGTAACACAAGGCCGTTTTCAATAAAAATACCAAACTTGAATTTTAAATCATGTTTAATTTAATTTGTCATATACACATACTTTAATTCTTTTTATGAAACTGTTTCGTCGCGGGCTATAGCTAAATTTATGTATATATTTTATAAAATTATTAACTGTAAATTTCTAGTTCTCAAATGTGCGTTTTAGTCGGTCGGGTGGCCGGGTTACGTAGATTTGCAGCAGATATATCAATGTTACGTCCGAATAAGATTTTAAAACGACGGATTCAAATATTTAGATTCAAATTTAGTCTCAATGTGAATTGCCTGTCTTATGTTATCAAGGCTCGCAATGTTAAAATTATATTATGATTTGAGTCAACTGATTATTTCAATGATCATATTTACTATCATTTTATTTATTTTTATACCCTACACTAAGAGTGAAAGGGTATATTCAGTTTGGTACGCCGTTTGTAACACCCAGAAGGAAGCATCTCCGGTATGGAAAAGTATATATATTCTTGATCAGCATGACCTCCTGAGTTGATTTAGCGATGTCCGTCTGTCTGTCTGTCCGTCTGTCTGTCTGTCTGTCTGTCTGTCTGTTGAAATCCCTACTACTTTTAAAATGGAAGAGCTAGATAAATGAAACTTATAACTTAGATTACTAATACGCTGTATGAGCGAAATGTCCATTGTGACCTATGATCCGACCACTTATGTTCAAATACCTCATATAAAATGTACATATAAAGATCAATTTTTATGTATACGTGCTTAGGTAAACTTTTTTTGTCAAATATATATTGACATCATGCTCAAGTACGTGATAATAATGTTTTCCGGCGAAAAGACTTGTGGTTCACAAAAAGAAATCGAAATTCGGTACACCTACCCATTTGTAAATATGGGTATCAAATGAATGAAAATTCTTCAGCGATTGAATGTTTGTAGTTATTTTCAGGATTCGTATACCCTGGTGATCTATATATCACTTTGAATGGTAACCACTCATATGTGTAGGGTATTTATAGTCGGTTTAGACCGACTATAATTTTGATAATCCTAACTATAATAATTATACCTACTTTAAAATTTCCCATGTGATCTAACCTTCCCAACTGTTTTTTTTTACATTTGGAAAACTAAAAATTATATAATAAATATAAGAGAAGAAGTTATGTGTGATCATGTAAATATGTAAAAATTATGATAAATGACCGTTAACTGTAAATATTTCATAAAAAATATATCTACAATAATGGTAAAATATTTCTGATAGTTTCCCGTTTACAAAGATATATTTAGGGCTTTTCTCATTAAATCCTGATCATTACCCGATAGAAATTTCCTTATGAGGAACGACGAATGTTGCTTTGATCAGGACCATTTACTCTATCGATAATGTAAACCCTGGTATGGTGAGCATGAAAAGGACATGACAAGGTAATTACCATGTTTGCTCTTATAGGGCTTACCCGATGAAAACCCGACCATTTCCTGAGGTGCATCGGGCAAATTTCCAATAGGGATGGTCACTGACATCCAGAGTATGGTTGGGAGAATTCGTTATATGGTCAGTGAGGATCATATAATATGGTCACTGAAGACCACAGTATAGTTGTGTGAAATTGGAATACTGTCACTGAGGATCATATTAAGGTTGACGATATTGTCATTGAGTATCATATTAGACATAGTATATGATTGCCTACAATCATAACCCTAATCATAGTATGATGCTCTTCAAATACTTATGATCACCACAACCATGTTTTTTTTCTCTGCGTGTATTTAAGATATAAAATAATGTAGTACTGTTGAAAAACAGTTTCCCCGAAAACTTTATTGCCTACAATCATAACCCTAATCATAGTATGATGCTCTTCAAATACTTATGATCACTACAACCATCACTACAACCATTTGTATTTGTCAAGGCAAGTTTTATATGTATATAGGAATGATAATATTCTTACATGCTTTTAAAATTTTTGAATACAAACTCGGAAATTTTTATTTTGATTTAAAATTTTTTTAATTATTTACATGAATTTAGTATCTAGCGTTAAAGAAGAATATGATAAATGGTTATCCAAAACATAGAATAAACTGACTATCAAAATACTGTACATATGTATTTAGCTGTGTATCTTAATAAAAAGATTTATATAAAAAAAGTACAAACAAAAATGTTTGTCCCTAATTAGATGACCACAACTGTACATACATCGCTGAGCAAAGAATAAGTAATAGTAAAAAATAAATCAGCCTTAAAATTGCATATTTAAATTTTCATAGTGGGACAAAGTAAAACAAAAATTCAAAATACTTTTACTTTAACCAGTGATGGCAGATTAGTTAAATATATTTCCGAATATTTTTATCTTTTAATAAATTCTCAGTAATGATATCTATAAAAAAAAATATTATAAAAAAATGACCATGGTATTGAAGGAGAAAATGATAAAAATTTGGAAAACGAAAAAACTTTTCACTTTATATTATTCTATTGCTATCCACTAAACATGTTGAAAAAAAAACAATTCATGTTCATGTCAATGTTTGCAAAAAATAATATAAATTAATTGCCACTAAGCAACACTTATTAGGCACGCGTCGCGCTGCAGCGTTCATTCGATCATGTTATTGCATGACACACATGACAACAACAGAAACTGATAGTTTCATGTGTGTTGTTGCTATTGGTCTTACGCAGCAGCGTTAAACAATTCACGAACCATTGCTGTCGTTTCTGAATATGAACTACGACAGTAATTCGCAGCAACCGAACAATGACCGACTACTCGGTTAATAGTTGTTTGCAAAAACCCGTACAACGACTATCGGTGGTTGTATTTGACTGCCACAACCATACACAAAATCCGAACATAATCTTTCGTCGTAACAATGTGAAATATGAAATAGGAGCAGCAGTATCCTTACGTTTACCTGCAATTTAACTCTTTTAATATCTTATTATCGCTCGAAACTTATTTGAAATAGGGGATAGGTCCGTAGGCTGGGTCACCGCTATTTTTTGTTTTTTTACAAGTAACATTACACTCCAAATTTTCGCTACACTTTGAAGTGAAATGGCCTGTTGCTTATTACTCATTCACATGAATACTAAAATGTACTCAAAAAAAGTTTTTTTGTTGACTTTTTCAAGTGTTGATCAATTTTCATTATAAAATCAAAGTTGAATGCATTAAAATGTCGTTCTTGAATATCTTCTTATAATGTAAACAAATTTTCAATCAATATATGATGCAAAAAAAATATGTAGAATGTTCTCAAAATTTGATAAAAAACGTAGGTTGGGTCACTCAAGGTACGTAGGTTGGGCCACCCATTTTCTCATTGTTAGAAGCACTCACAAAGATTTTCCTAGCATATAATTGCTAAAATGCAAGTGCCATAGTTTTGTTTTTAATATAGAGTATCAGATTAAAATATATTTAGTTAATTTTGAATGATTTTTCAATTTAGGGTTTTCGGTTCACATTTACGTATAAAATATCAAAATGAATAACCATCACTAGTTCATGATTTTGTAAGTTCCATTAAATGAAAAATAATACAGATTGGTTGAAAAACGATAATATAATTAAAATAATTCATTTTCGGTCTTTTTTGAAAGGTGTTTAACTATTTTTCGTGGTGGCCCAACCTATGGACCAATTCGACCAAAAAAGATAGCCCATTAAATGTACTTTAAACTGGTATATATTATTCAACTAACTTGTTTGTACAAAAAATGTTATAGACAAAATACAAAACTATGTTCAACCTACGGACCTTTCCCTTATATATTGTTACGAAAAGAGGTAATTTGGCCCATTGTGCAAGCATTCAACAATAATAAATGAGACGCAAGACAATTCAGCGCACTAAGCAATGTGTTAGAAAGAGACGGAAGATCATTCAGCGTACTGAGAAATGTGCGAGAAAGAGATGGAAGATCTGCACATTAAAACACATAAGTGCGAATGAGATGCCAATAGCATGCGTCATTCACGAAACGAGTAGAAGGTTCTCGAAACAAGTCGAAGCTTGTCGAAACGCGTCGAACTGAGGCATGCAGTATATAAGGGAGCCGCATCTGAGGTACTTGACTTCAGTGGTGATTGTAAAGTGGTCGAGGGCATCTCGTGTGATAATTGTCAAGTTAAACTGTGGACATGCAGCAGTTGTTAGAATTTGTTATTAGTAAAGTTGTTTATTAAAGTGAATTAATAAAGTTAATTGTAATAATTTAAACCAAACATAAGAGAGTTTTTATTTTGTACACAATCCAGCGATACGAACTCGTAGAAGAGTTTTCCGTAGACTGAATTTTCGTAACATTGGTGTCAGAAGTGGGATTGTGATACAAAATGGTTAAATTCGAACAACTTAAAGTCGACCAGCTAAAGAAGGAGCTGGCGATTCATAATCTTCCAACTGTAGGTACGAAAGTAGAGCTACAAAAGCACCTAATGGAAGAATTAGAGAACCAAGGCATTGACTTCGCAGAGCACGAGTTTGAAGTGGAAGCTGCAATAGCGTCATCGAAAAGTGTGGACACGGAGAAAAAAGTACAGTCCCAAAGTTTTGATATGAGCCAGTTGCTCGGAGCAATACAACAACATCTTCAAGAAAATTCCAATCAACTTAAAACAGAACTAGATCAAAAATTTCTAGAAAACTCAAAACAATTTCAAGAAAATTCAAAACAATTTCAAGAAAATTCAAATCAACTTAAAACAGAACTACAAAAAAATTCCATCAAAATGGAACAGAAACTTCTATAAAATTCAAAACAGCTCCAGAAAATTCGACAAGAATGGAACAGAAACATCTAGAGAATTCAAACCAACATCAAGTAAAAATTGAACAACAGATGCAGAAACATTCTAAGCAGCTTCTGGAAGTTTCTAATATACTCCATGGCAAAGTAAACGACCTTGAGTCACATGTAAATGACATTGTACTGGGCATTGATAAAAAATTTGAAAAGTTGGAAAATAGTTTCGACAAAAAGCTACAGAAAATACAAGAAGATGTCAGTTTACTACAGATAAGTGGACCTACACAGCATGTTGTTACTGGTACGAGGCTAAAATCGCCGATTTACAATGGAACCACAGCGTTCAACATTTTCAAGCTGCAATTTGAGACCACGGCTGTAAGTAATCGATGGAATAATGAGGACAGCGTAGCCGCACTTATCGTGGCGCTTAAAGGAAGTATTGCAGATTGTTCCAGAAAGTGATCGAAACAGTTATTTAGCGGTTATGTCTGCACTGCAGAGAAAATATGGCAGTAATCACATGAAGAAAATCTACAGAATGGAACTAAAGTGCCGAATGCAAAGAAATGGTGAAACATTGCAGGCGTATGCAGCGGACGTCGAGAGGCTTGCGCATTTGTCGTATGCAGATTCAACGAGTGATTTCATAGAAATGTGCAAAATAAATGCGTTCGTTGATGGCATACGTGATCCTGAGACAAAACGGACAGCAATGACCATGCCGAAGGTGACATTTATGGAAACGGTCACCACAGCGCTTACGCAGGAGATAGCGTCTACATTGTGCCGACCAGCGATGGAGAAACGTGTACTAGATAAGGAGAGAGAAAATTTATGTCAAGTAGTAAGAAGAGCGTCCAAAGCCAGAGTTAAATCCGAACATTATGTTGCCAACAAAAACATCCAATTGAAAGGTAAATGTTACAACTGTGGAAAATATGGGCATATGGCACGCGACTGTCGTGAAAGACGTAGATGTGTAAATCTGCAACCACATAAAGGATACCGATCAGAAAAGAGACCTGAGGATGACCAAAATAACGCCAGGGAACATCATGGCAATTCGGGCACTGCGTCGGCACGAGTGTGTAAAATGGAATCCAGAGAATGCTCGACGGAAGAAGAAAAGACGAACATAATTCACATTCGTTCGTTAAATGTCATGGCAGATGATCAATGGACTCTAGAGCAAATACGAAATGATAAAAAGAAGGACTCCGACATCACAAAAATTAGGACGTTCAAGGAACAACAAAGAAAGCCATTATGGAAAGAGTTAGCATCTAACAGTCCAATAAGCAGGGCTTATTGGGCGCAGTGGCAAAGCCAGAAGCTACAAAATGGTTGTTTGTACCGTGTTTGGGAAACTGAAAATGGTAGATCTGCATGAGTGCGAATGAGATGCCAATAGCATGCGTCATTCACGAAACGAGTAGAAAGTTCTCGAAACAAGTCGAAGCTTGTCGAAACGCGTCGAACTGAGGCATGCAGTATATAAGGGAGCCGCATCTGAGGTACTTGACTTCATTAGTGATTGTAAAGTGGTCGAGGGCATCTCGTGTGATAATTGTCAAGTTAAACTGTGGACATGCAGCAGTTGTTAGAATTTGTTATTAGTAAAGTTGTTTATTAAAGTGAATTAATAAAGTTAATTGTTATAATTTAAACCAAACATAAGAGTGTTTTTATTTTGTACACAATCCAGCGATACGAACTCGTAGAACAGTTTTCCGTTGACTGAATTTTCGTAACAATATTATTTGTTAAACGAAAACAATGTTTCGGAGTATGTAAAAGTACAAAGAGGTAAAAAAATGTTTTAAAAGGTATTTTTATGAGTATTTAAACCGATTAATGAAAAAAAAAACTTTGTTACACAAACGTATGTTAGAAAAAACGGACTGAATATTTTCAGTAGATTAAACTATGTCCTTTTTGTTTTCAAACATGATATCATTGTAAAATGAGTAGTTTCAAAATGTCCCTTTTTTATTAAATCAAAATGTTTTTACTGAAAATGCATACAAATATGGAGTCCTAATTTCAAATTTCGAATAAAATGTGAAAGTGTACAGCTTCTATATATTTACAAACACACAAAATAGAAGTAGCTATACAATTCACCTAATGGTTATTTTTAATTTTTAAAAATGTATGCTATAATTATGTACTTTTTTTCGTCCATATTAAGTTCAAGTTTTTTTTTTAGCATTAACAAATTATCAAAATTTATAGGTTTCGACCGGGATCCATTTCGAATATATGATATTGCATTATAGTTGTTAATAAATGAATATTAAGTCCTTCAAAAAACTTTAACGGTATTTTTTCAGTCCCCAATCCGCAAAATTATTCAAAAAGTGAGGTACTTAACCTAAGAGGTACTAATGGTGTTTTGTATTAAATAAAATAAAGTTTAGCCATTTTTTGAAAAATTTTAGCCATATTTGGCCATTGGGTGTCGGCAACACTGATCACAGCAGCAGCAATTTTTGAAAATGTGAAAATTGTGACAGCACAGAATAGTCATATTTTCGTTGCTTTTGCTATGGTGTTGCCAGCAATTTAAATCCTGGTAAAAGGTCTGAAAACATATGGTTATATCAATATCTATCTATGTCTATCTATAATTTTAAATGTGTAATACATGCGTATAGTTTAGGGATGCCCAACTCGCCTGCCCGCGGCTGACTGCAGGGTCAATCGAGTGATTGGCGTGGGGTATCTTTGGGCAGAAGTGAGCGGGGATTGTTTTTAACGGACCCATTTATATTGCTTATTATTTTGTATTACTAAAATAAACAAATTTTATCATTTTAAATAATTATATTTTTTTTTTCATTTTTTTGATATAATTTATATTTTTAATTATTTGTTATTATTTTGCAAAATGTTTTGGGATATAAAATATGTGTCTAAAGTTATTAAAATCATAAACTTAACTAAATTCTAAAATAATTATTTATATCTCATTTCTGCCCTATTTTAATTTAGAAATGATGCAACACTGAAGGAACGAGAGTGTGGTGAGAGTACAATGTAACAAAGTAAAACAAAACGTGACAAAAATATAATTCGTGGTTTTGGAAAAAAAAATTACATAGAATTATCCAAAAATACTATAATTTGTGAAAATATATTATTTTTGATAATACCAATCTTATATGTTCTTATTCCGTTCACAAAACAAGCCAGGTGGATAAAAAATGCTATTGCAAAATTTATTATACTTAGTGATGGACAAAGTTGCTACTTTTCAGTCACTGTTACTGACCGTTCTTGCTACTTTTAAATAACAGTTAAAAATACCTGTTACTCAAATAACACTTATTTTCATCACAGTTGCGATATTCGCAATAACAGGCAAATACCAATCACGTTAGTTAATATTGGAATGAAAATGAACAGTCTATTATTCAATAGTAAAAATATCACCCTGGTATAGAAATTCTCCAGTTACTGTAATTCATAGCTACTGGAGTATTTCTATAACATGCTGTTTTTTTTTCATTAGTGCGAATATTCACAAAAAATATATTAAAGTAGAAATCACTGGTACTAAAGTATTTTGGTAACAGGCTGTCAACGTTACTTTTGACTGACGGTGAAAAAATAACGGTTACCAAAATATCGGCACATGCCTAATTATACTATACATTAATTGTTCTTATATAAAGTATACAGTAATGAATAACAATATAACTATTTAAATCATACTTAAAATACTATGTTCCACTGTGTGCAGTCTACTTTAATTTTACGCATGCAACCCCAGTACAAAATACAAATTGTTGACCAATTCCTAAATTTACTTTATTTTTATACATTTAATTAAACAACTCAGTATTTAAATGTATCTAATAAAAAACAACATAAACTTTATATTTTTAACGGTTATAGAAGTATTTTTAAATTGTACGTGAATGTGAATTGTGAATGTAAACATCTCAAATTTTACTATTGACTATTTACAATACCTCTCACTCTACTAATTATTTTTTTTTTAATCAAGGAAAACCACAAACATAAAATAATTAATTTACCATTATATATAAATATTTTGTAATAATTTTATTTCTGATTCAGATAAAAAAAAATTAGTCAAAAATTCTATATCACAATTTCTACTGGGTTGTTTACTACAAAGGACTGTGAGTTTACACTGAATAAAATATATTTTTACGATAAATAGTTGAGATTTATTTAATCATATAATTCATTATTATAATTCATACAACATTATACATTATAAAAATATAGTTCAAAAAAATTTATTTTTAAAATGAGTGCATTTGCTTAATATATGGGTTATTAAATTTATAATACTGCCTTCCTAGAAAAACCCAACCATATCTATTGTACACTCCTCGAAGTACATATATTCTTGTTTTCTCGACAAAATTAACAAACAACAATTAATATTTCCACACAACTTCAAATATTTTTATTTGTCTGTGCATTTTTATATACTGAGAGTTTTTGCAGTTCACACAAACATATATTCGTTGTGCTCGCTCAAACTCTAACAATCAGGTTTTGCTATTGTGTTGCCAGCAATTTACTAACACAATAGCAAAAACAAAGAAAATATGAAAAATACTTATTTGCCACCGAATTGCCAGTTAAAAAGCCCCGGGGCGAGGCTTAGTTGCCACAAATTGTGATCCATTAAAGAGTCGGT
Organism: Dryomyza anilis; assembly: GCA_951804985.1. Taxonomy (NCBI): domain Eukaryota; kingdom Metazoa; phylum Arthropoda; class Insecta; order Diptera; family Dryomyzidae; genus Dryomyza; species Dryomyza anilis. The sequence continues at coordinate 28,199,109 of OX638135.1, read as the reverse complement.
TCACCTATTTGGAACATGAACTGTAATTTTAAAGGTGGAACTTGTGTGAATTAAAAATAAAATTAATAAAGATCCTACGCAGTGTGATTAACGTAAAGTTTGTTGTGTAATAAAACTGCACATAATGTCAAATATATGCTATGGCATAATATAAGTCTTTACGAACAGATTTTCCACAAACTACATCACTAATTTAACAAACGGTTCAAGTTTTCGGGTTAAAGCTTATATTCTACCTTCTCTATTTTTAACGCGCACCATAAAAAATGAAATTTGTGAAAATTTTTTAAAAATACTATTTTTGCTATTTCTTAAATTATACTATTCCGACTGTCCTTTTTTACAACCCAACGTTCCATGGACATATCTGGTCTATATTATAAATATTATGTGTATAATGATATACATTTAAACCATTTAAAAGTTAATTAGCTATATTTTTTATAAACATGTTCCTATTAGGTTCTTCATTTTATACATGCAACTTATATAGAACATACTACATTTTATAATTTGGTACAACTTTGCCATGTCATAACAACAAAGATAGCTCAGCCCATTATCGGAATGTATGACTTATATATCACAGCATTGTGACATATTATTGCATTATCCCACACATGTTCTGAGCCACTTTGGAACTAAATATATGTTCCATTATCAGAATGTATGACTAATATATCACAGCATTGTGACATATTATTGCGTATGTTCCATACATGTTCTTAGCCACCGCTTTGAAACTAAAAACCAGTTGGGAAGGTTAGATCATATGGGAAATTTTAAAGTAGGTGTAATTATGATAGTTAGGATTATCAAAATTATAGTCGGTCTAAGCCGACTATAAATACCCTAAACATATGTGTGGTTACCATTCAAAGTGATATATATGTCATCAGGGTATACGAATCCTGAAAATAACTACAAACATTCAATCGCTGAAGAATTTCCATTCATTTGATACCCATATTTACAAATGGGTAGGTGTACCGAATTTCGATATTTTTTTTGTGAACCACAAGTCTTTTCGCCGGAAAACATTATTATCATGTATTTGAGCGGGATATCAATATATATTTGACCAAAAAAGTTTACCGAAGCACGTATACATAAAAATTGATATTTATATGTACATTTTATATGATGTATTTGAACATAAGTGGTCGGATCATAGGTCACAATGGACCGATCTTTTCGCACATACAGCGTAGGTATATTAGTAATCTAAGTTATAAGTTTCATTTATCTAGCTCTTCAATTTTAAAAGTAGTAGGGATTTCAACAGACAGACAGACGGACAGACAGACGGACATCGCTAATTCGACTCAGGAGGTCATGCTGATCAAGAATATATATACTTTTCCATACCGGAAATGCTTCCTCCTGTGTGTTACAAACGGCGTACTAAACTGAATATACCCTTTCACTCTTAGTGTAGGGTATAATTAAAAGTTTGCAACACTTGTGTAAGAAGTAACTATTTCAAACACGACAGCAGTAGCAAGTAGCATATTTCTGAAAACTAAAACTATGACAGTCACTGCTGCTATTTCATTTTTCACATTGTTACGACGAAAGATTATGTTCGGTTTTTGTGTATGGTTGTGGCAGTCAAATACAACTACCGATTGTCGTTGTTCGGTTGTTGAAAAATAGCCGATAGTCGTTGTTCGGGTTTTTGCAAACAACTGCGAATTACTGTCGTAGTTCATATTCAGAAACGACAGCAATGTTCGTGAATTGTTCAACGCGGCTGCGTAAGATCAATAGCAACAACACACATGAAACTATATGTTTCTTCTGTTGTTCTCATGTGTGCCATGCAATAAGGTGATCGAATGAACGCTGCAGCGCGACGCGTGCGTAATCAGTGATGCTTAGTGGCAATTAATTTATATTATTTGAATTTATATTATTTGAAAATTGTTCACTAATAATTTAATTTTTGAAAAATATTGTTTTGTGGGCTCAAGGTCTTGCCAGATACAAAGTGCTATGTACTGGGGAGTGAAACAAACAACCAACAATTGACAAAAACCAAAAGTTGTTGGCTGACCGTACAGCTGTGTCGGAAGCTGTCAAGCTTCCTCATCAGCACACAACTTCTGCATAGCAAAGCCTATGAGATCATTTTGTGCAATAAACTAAATGCGAATTTAGTAAAAGTACAAAACATTGAAAATTAATATTTTCACCGAAAATTATTTTTTTCACTAAAATTATAATTGTCACTGAAAATCTAATTTTGCACTTAAAATTAAATTCTTCAAATAAAATTAAATTTTTACTAAAAATCTATTTTTTCAATTACATTTCACTAAAAATGCTATTTTTTCTAAAAATTTAATTTTCCATTAAAAACTAAATTTTTTAATAAAAATGAATTTTTTACTTTGTCACTAAAAAATAAATTGTATAATACATATACGCATCGTAATTCATTATTGTTGTATTCTCTTATTTCTGTTAGTGTTCGCTTTGTAGCGTAATAACTTTTATAATTTTTATTTAATGTATTTTCGTTTTAAAATTTTGAATTGGAATTTTAATTAAAAATTGATTTTTTTTAAGTTGGATTTTTATAAAAATTGAATTTATTAGAGATAAATTTATGTTTTATTTGTTTCTGAAAAATTAAATTATTTATTAAGTGTATATTTTTTAGTTAAAAAGGTAAGTTATATTTGCAAAATTTACGAGAAAAAATAGAAATTTAGTGAATAAAACCAGTGTGTCCCCCTTTTCATTAGTTTAGGAAGAAAGGGACAAAACTTTTGCAAATATTACAATATTAAAATAACTTTATTACATATTACACTAAGACAACAAAGATTATTGCCAGAAATGTCATAGCCCTAAATATCAAGTTATTTACAAATTAGTTAAATCGTATTTGAGACAACCATCTCTCAAACATCCGATGGAGTTTTCTCGATACGAGAAATTTTTCGAAATCGGAACGATATCGAAGAAAAAAATGATCAAAGTTCGAGATTTCTGCGAAAAATATTGCGATATCGATTTGATAAATGTTTAAATATCGTATCTTTTCAAAGAATTTCAATGTTCGAAAATGTTTAAAAATTAGAATCGAGAAAGCAACGAGATCGAACTTTTTCATCGATGTTATTCGAGAAAGCTTCGAGATATCGAAGGTATCCGAGACATGGCAGACTGGGTATCTACCTACCATCTAGGTCCAATTTGACGCTCGATATCGTTACGAGAACGTCTCCGATGTCGTGTGATTTCTCCATCTACTCGCATTGATCTCGTAACGATATCGATACGAATGGCATACTGGGAAATAATGCTAGCAACCATCTTTCAAATTTACGATTATGTATAGCAACCATCAATTAAACATCTTACAAATAGGAAGATAGTTGATGAATAATTGGAAAAGGTACTCCATTAGAAATCGCGGAGTAATTTTTATTGAATTGAAAGAAAATGAATCAAATGTATTTCTATTTAATCTTGAATTAAAACAGTATCCTGGAACATGGTACATCCTGGTATACATCGCCATCGTCTTTTTAACTCCTTCGAAGGCAAAATTCTACAACGACTTGAGATTTCTTCGCAGAAGAACCAAGTCCGACCGGCGACGCTATCATCAAAGTAAACTCTGAAAAGAAATATTTTCCATCACGTGTTGATAATTTAAATCACAGGATATTTTATTTTCACTTTTACCATTAAAATGTAAAATGCACTTTTTTACACCATTAAGTTTACTTAATTGTTGTGGATAAATCGAACGTAAGGAAAAAATACGCCATTTTCCTTTTTAATGGTAGTTAAATGTCAAAATACCTCAAAATTTTGCTGCAAATGTCCAAGAACTCAGGATGTTTGCTATCAGTCAACTGTAAATATCTCAATTTTCATTGCTGTTGTGGCAAACATCGCGTAACTATCTGCATATATGTCATATTCAAAAAATATTAATAGTTTTGCTGCAACTTTATTGAAACTTTTGGGATGTTTGAATATTTGCTACAAGGCGTAAATTTAAAAGGATAGTTGCAGCAAGACTTTCATAAACATCTTGTTTTCTTAGTGTATGTTTATCTTAATATTTATATTATAAATCGTTTTTTATAATGAAATTATGTGTATGTTTATATCGCTGAAAATACTTAGTTGTACACTAAGAAAACGAAAGATAGTTGAGAAGTATTAGAGCCTTAAACATCATTGCAGTTGCAAATTATTCAAGTCAATTATTTGACACTTTTAGTGATATTTAGACAATATTAAAAGTTTTGCTACAAAAGCATTAATATCTGTGGAATAAGTGAATATATGCAGCTACGCTACATATTTCTCTAGTAGTTGCATTGAATCTACCACAGATATGACATTTTTCGTGAGGTTTATAGGAAACATCTCACAAATAATACAAAATATGTGATGTTTACAAATTAATTAAACGTTTGCTGCAAATTTATTTATAATTTCTGCATATTGGAATTGTTAAAGCGAATAGTATTTTTATTATAGCAACACTCTCATAAACTTTGTGTTTTCTTAGTGTACCAAATATGGAAAAATATTGCGGATAAGTATAGGAAATATAGGAAACATCTCACAAATAATACAAAATATGTGATGTTTACAAATTATTTAAACGTTTGCTGCAAATTTATTTATAATTTCTGCATATTGGAATTGTTAAAGCGAATAGTATTTTTATTATAGCAACACTCTCATAAACTTTGTGTTTTCTTAGTGTACCAAATATGGAAAAATATTGCGGATAAGTATTATGAGGACGTTAAATAAAGTAAACTAAAATTGTGAATTTACTTACCGCCGGTTGCATACAGTTATCAGTTAAAAACAATCTGACAAATAAATTAAATTTTTTGTTTTATATCAATATTGAAATTGTCAGATTAACTAATCGATTTCCATCGCTAACTCATGGTTAAAAGTTTTATACATCCGGGCCTTAAGCAATTAACAATCTGTTTTTATGTTGTCAGAAAATTAATTTGTTATTAAATTTCTGTTTGGCGCAAACATCAAAAGCAGTTGTGAATATGTTGAATATAAAGGGGGAAAATTGTCTAAAATGAGAAAATATGAGGCATTATTGTCCAAGTTGAATAAAAGTTGTCTAAGTTGAATAAAAAGTTGTCCAAATTGCGACTGAAAACGATTTTTACATCTACATTGACGGAGTTTCATGTATTGTGGTCTATGCAATGACCTAGTAGTAGTGCAATGGCTAGTAGTTGTTTGCAAAAACCCGAACAACGACTGTCGGATATTTTGCAACAAACAAACAATGACTATCGGTATTTGTGTTTCACTGCCACAGCCATACACAAAAACTGAACATCAACTGTCGTCGTAACAATGTGAAAAATGAAATAGCAGCAGCAGTAGTCATTTTTAAATTTGAATTGCTACTGGTGACTGTCATCGCTGTTCCCCTTACCAAGCACCTTGCGGGCTGACGTCGCACAGTGCAACATCCCCATACAAGCCGCGGCCAAAAATAGAAATAATGATTGCAAAGTTTAAAATTTTGCATATTGCTTTTTTTAAATAAAAGAAAATTATGGTCAAAAAATTACAAAAACGATTATTTCTCGGACATTTAAAGAGATAGTGTATGTTTTATTACATTATATATTAATATTATAAAAATATTTTTGGAAAGAGACACAACCACCTCTCATAATAACGTACTATTACTTTTATCATTAGTTAGGTATTTAATAAGAATAACAATGAAAATAAATATTTTTAATATTGATTTTAATATAAATATTAATAAATATAGAAAAATGTAAAAATTGGACAATATATAAGCCTACCACCCATAGTAATTACATGTTTTAATATGGGAAAAAAAATCTCTTCTAAGTGACGATTAGAATTTTATACATATAATCCTTTGTTTCGATTATTATAACTTGCCACGCCCCTTTGTTCAATCACACCCACATTCTACATGGCGATTAAAATGATATATTTAATCTTGTTCGATTTTTATAACTTCTTCAAATTTAAAAAATATATAAAAATACAATAACAAAAAGGTAAACAATAAAAAATATATGTTGACATGACATTTTTACGGCATACAAATATGAAATTGAAAATAAAAACAAATAAGAAATAAATAACGTTTGTGGGCATTGACAAAAAAAAGAGGTATACATGGGCAGACATTTTCTCACATTTTTTGAGCTCTCCAAAATTTCCTCACCTTCCTTAATACACCTTGATTTTGACAAAACAAAATTTCTAAAAACAGAATACATAAAAATTGATATAAAAATATTACAGTAATTTTTGGCACAGTAAGTGCTGATAGCCTCAAACTCCCCATCCAATGCAATTCTATTTTCGGAAACGTAGCATTTTACCATATCTCAATAACATGGGATCTGCAGTTGGTTCTTCTGAGACAGAAATATGTTCAGCATGTTCGATAGACAAAATGTACGCAGGTTTCAGTCAGTCTACATAAATGGCTTTTACTTCGACCGTAAACGTTTTTTCAGTTTTCGATAGGACTTTAAACCGTCCAATGTGTGCTTGTTGTAGAGGAGTTCGAACAGAGTCTGTCCGAATGAAAACGTGCGTACTTGTTTTGAGATCCGAATGTATGAAAGTCTTCGTAGCTCCATCAGACGAATTTAACATCCAAAAACCATTTTACTCATGTTTACTTGCTACAATCGTGCGATCGAACTGCAACCAACTCGAATGACATCTCTTTACTATGTATACTCTCTGGCTCCATGACGTGTTACTTCTTTGGCTTTCAAATTCTGCATGTCGCATTTAAATTGTTTTACCCAATCATTGCTGCATTTATTATTATCCGATGGCATGAAGTGCTAACTGAAGTGCTAACTGCATTCCATACACCATATCGGAAAGTGAAGCTTGAACATCAGAATTGACTCAACATTATTATTGGCAAGACTTCCACTCAGCGAGAACTCATATGGCACTTGATTGCAGTCTTGAGGGTTCGATTCCAACGTTCAATTTGACCATTGAATTGCGGGTGATAAGCAGTCGTATGATTGACTTTTACACCAATCAATTTGGCAAACTCACGGTAGAATGAAGATTCAAATTGACGACCTTGATCTGTCACCAATTGAGCCGGAACGCCAAACCTCGAAATCTATCCCTGAAGAAATCTTTTTGCAACTGATTCTGCCGTAATGTCCATAATTGCTTCAGTCCAGCGAGAAAATCGATTTATGCATGTGAGTAGGTATGTGCCGATATTTTGGTAACAGTTATTTTTCACCGTTACTCAAAAGTAACGCTAACAGCCTGTTACTAAAATACTCCAGTAGCAGTGACTGCTACATTGATATCTTTGTTGTGAATATTCGGAATAACAGGCAAATACTAATCACTGTATTAATATGCGAACTGTTATAGAAATACTTCAGTAGCTGTGAATCACAGCTCCTGATATACAACGAAGAAATTTGCAAACCACTGAAATATCTGTGCCGCGTTGCACAATCCAAATGTCATTCGTATGAACTCGAACAAGCCATAAGGTGTAATTATAGCTGTCTTCGGAATGTCGGATTCCTCCACAGAAATTTGAAAATACGCTGTCACTAAGTCGACTTTTGAAAATATTTTCTTGCCATGACGCAAGTATACAAAGTCGAGTATGTGTGGTACCGGATAACTGTCTGGAACGGTTGACTTATTAGGAGCACGATAGTCTCCACATGGGCGCCACTCGTTCCAGCAGCTTTTCGACGGGCGGCAGATGCCCATCTGCATCATACATTCAAATTCTTGCTTTGTAATTTTCAGTTTTTCGGGTGCAAGTCTTCGGGGTTTTGATTGCACTATCGGTTCTTTTGTCTATGTGATGCGTTACACAGTGCTTGACATTCGAAATTTTGTGAGTTGGTGATGTAATGTCCTTGTAATCCTTCAGTAATCGATGGAATGAACTATTTTTGGATATACATCTAAGCGTTGATTTTCATTCGCGCAACAGAATACCTGTTGTCTTAATGTTGGTTGTGCTATCGATTAAGCGTTTATTCTTAATGTCGACAAGCAACCCAGCAAATACTGAAGCTCATATATTTCAATCTTTTTCCTGAGCCTGAGCGCTCAAGCTTTCATTCAGAAATGAGTCTAGAAACATATGCGTTTCGAGCAAAATGCGTCATTCAAGTGAGATCATTTGAATAGAATCTATTTACAATCTCAAATTTGAGCCTAAAAAACATCTTCAACTGGAGCCTAAATGCAATCTCAAAAGCATCTCGATAGAGGATCTTGGAAGATCATGAGCATAAACTGCCTCAAAAAAGTATTTAAAACGATTCATTAATGAATATAAATAACATTTTAAATGGGCCAAAAATATATTACTTTTTTAAATATATTAAATACAGAACTATGGGATAATTAATTTTAATACTAAATATAAAAATAATTAACTTTGAAGAACTCATTGGAGGCGTCTTTCTATGCTCCGACATGGTCTCATTTCGATGCAACCCGAAATGCCGCCGACTCACAGCCCCAACTGCCATTGAAACAGCGAAAATATCGTTTCAGTATATGGCTGTACAGCTAATGAGAGTAATTTTTCTTGAACTTGATTTTTGGTGTACTGTAAAAGATGAGTGTTGGGAAATATTTTAAGTTCCTTGAGAAATAATTGATCAATTTTACTCACATTTTGTTATGCTGCGAGGACAAAGTGTCCTGCACAAGCAGATTTACGTCTGCACTTTTGTGGCAATTATAATTTAATATTGAAAAAATTGTGTTCTTTATATAAAAAAACTTCAAACTAAAATATTTGTCAAATAAAATCACAACATTCAAGATATAGATTCAAAATAGATTCAAGGAACATGAGCCTGAGCGTAACTTGAACCCTGGCGTTTACTGGGAAACCAAAATTTTTCAGGAAGTCAGAACCTATTATTGGTTGCGTAACGTCAACAACAATAAACGACCATAGCATTTTCCGTCGTAATCCGAAATTACTATTAACACTTGTGAATGTGATGCTCCACATTTTTGATGAGACGTGGCTGGAAATACTGAAACATCTGCTCCAGTGTCAATCAGGAACCTGAACTTCATTTCTTGGTCTTGAAGAAACAAACGAAATATTTGTTGGCCACCCTCATTCGTCACCCGAAATGCGGCGGCTTTTAGTTTTCCGAGTTGAACTTGCATGATTGCATTCATTTTGAAGCGTTTGTGCCATATTTGTGGTGATACAAACAGTAGGGTTTTTCTGCTTTGGATGAACTACATGATCTTCCATTGCGACTGTTGCGGCGATTGTTGTTGCGATTGTTGCTGCGAGATCGCACATTGCCACCAACAGCAAGAGCACTAATTTGCACTAAAATCTCTTGCATTTGCTTCTCAAGAGAATCTACCTGGGTTTCCGATGGATGATTTATGACAGCATTGACATCTAAGCCATCGGGTTGTCATGTATTTTATCAGCCATCACTGCCAATTTGTCGATAGCATCTTTGCTGATGGATAAAATTGCCTTTGTTGTTCCTGGCAGCCGTTGAAGCCAAAGTGACTTTTAAAGGTCGACAATTTTCCGGTGGATAATTCGCGCATCTCACGTAGCAGGACTGATGGTATATCTCCTGTGCCAACGGATTCCTGCGGCTGACGTAAACTTTTCTCTTCAGAAACGAGAAATACGGTCAGAATTGCATCCATTAGGGCCTCGTATTTCTTGTCATCCGGCGGCGAATTGCATCCTTAAGGGCCTCGTATTTCTTGTCATCCGGCGGCTCTTCAACAATGTGGCTCACGTGATTGAGTACGCTGCTTTCAATAGATTCAACCAACGTGTGATATTTTCTAAGATACGAACTTATTCCCGATGTTAAAAACTGTGATTCCAATTGGCGGAACCATAACTTCGGGTTCTAACGCCAAAATGGAGTAACGCGAACAGATACGCGTGAGATTACCGTAGTCGGGAGTGAATGAGATTCTTCTTCGGAGTGAAGCATTTTAACACTCGGGGTCACCAATGTCGTTTTAGCCAGTAAATAAAATACAATTTTTAGAAAACGATTAAACTTTTATTTGTGAAAAACTAAAACGAATGAAAAATAATTTTATAAATTTTACCAAACCAAAATTTCTGAAAACAGAATACAAAAAATATTAAAATAAAAATATTACAGTATTTTTGGCACAGTAAGTGCTGATTGCCACATTAGGAAATTACTGGAGATATTTTTTTGATGTATTTTATTAAAACACCACCAAACTTTTAATTGTTTTTTTCTTTGGTTTCACTTTTGAGTATTGTGTTCAAAGTAACTAAACATATTACATGTTTAAAATATATACAAAAGAGAAGCATCGTTAGATAGAAAAAATTCTATATTTTAATTTAATGTATAATACTTACTTATTTCCTAGGTGAATTACCTTTTTTACGCAATACAAATTAATGTTTGAATTTGAAGTAACCGTTTGCCTAAAAACAATGTTTTTATTAAGTTTTTCTGACTTCAAAGATTTTAAGTATTGTTTAACGAACCTCATCATTAGATTTTGTACTTAAAATATTTAATTCTTTGATTTTTGGCCGCACCCGTTGCACTGGTCGTGCCCATACGGGCACGACTACTATACTTGATATACATAATATATATATATATATATATATATATATATATATATATATATACAGATATAGGAAAGCAGTAGCTTGAGTTACTTCCTCTTTTTAATTTTAAAATTCGTAGAAAACATTTCATATTGCTTTGAACAAAACACAGCAACTGAAGTTACTGTGTTTTATATTAGTAAAATAATATAAAAATGATCAATTATATACTGCACATAAGAGTTTTTATCGTGTTTCTTTAAAATTACATACATTTTTAAAAAAACTCAGAAAACAAAATTAAATCTTTAATATAAATGAACATTTAGTTTGATTATAACCATATCAACCGAAAGGATTTAGCAGTAAAATTCCAACTCATTTTATTCGAAACTCTCAAAAGTTAGTTACTATGTGTTGATTTTGCGCGGCTTTTGATTTGAATGCCAATCCGGGGATTTAAATCAAGTTAGTCCCAAAAAACTGATTCCGGCGTCATCGTTTAATTCAGGGATTTTCTCCAGACCATTTTTCACACAAGAAAAAATATATATTGTTGGCAAAAATATTTCAAATAAATATGTTTATGTTAATGAAATTAATACCAAAATAATTTTAATTTTTTTATATAAAAGTTGCAACCAATTAAAGTCAGAAAATTTATGATTGCAAACATAAATATGTTGTGTATGAAAAATCTGAACTCAATAAAATGTGGCCAGCATAGTGCGGAAAGAGTCACTAGCTGGGCACACCTGTCGCAAGAGGTTATAACTTCACATATTTCGAAGTTCGACGATTAAATTATAAAAAAAAGAAAAACTATTTATTTCAAATTTCATTCATCTTGTGTAGACTTCAAGTGTTTCTATAAACAAATTTTACAGATTTGCATGTCAATTCATATTAATATATTCCTTACCTCAATTTTACGACTTATGGAAAAAAATATTGATAAAAACAAATCAAATTGACAGATTATATTGATGATAAAAAAAAAGAAAATTAATAAATTAAACAAAGCAAACTCTATAACATTTTTAACCATTTCCTCTAATGGTGATAATTTAATATATCGTCCTACCGCATTTCATTAATCAAGAATTTTTGAACATTTTGTGTAATTTGTAACATGAAAAAATAACGCAGATTTTAATAAAAATGTCAAAATAAATGTATCAACTAACTTCGAAATAAATTAATCGCCTGTCGAACGAAAAAGTTATAACATACTGCCAGTTCGATATTTTTGCTTCGACAATCGCTTCGATAGTGATAATATAACATCTTACCACTGGTTTAAACTCTACTAATATATAAAAAAAAACCTCATTCAAAAATATTTGTATAACAAAAAAAAAATATTTTTTATATAATTTTTTTTAGTAATTCAAAACTTATTTAATACTAGACAAAATTTCTGAGATTTTCAGGAGTTTTTCGGACACATTTCCGGCAAACACACCAAGCCATGTTCATTAGACTGATTCAAATTTGTATGAAAAATCAAAATTTCTTTATTATTTTTTCTTTTGCTCCGCGTCGACTTTCTGAAAATAGAAATTCTAAAACTGAGAAGAAGCTTTTAAAACCAAAAAAAAGTGATCCTGTGATGATGCGCAAAGAGCTTAAAGGACATTTTTGAACTTTGAACGACTATTTTCAATAAAATTATTATTACTCCAAGTGTAAATAGATATCACTAGATTTTTTTTCTTTATTTAATTTAAAATATCTTACTGAAATTATGATTTTTTAAATGCATCAACTTTTGGGTTGAAAGTGTTTTCGGCAGAAGTGCATAATTTTACTATGTACTAATCAGAGACGGGACTAATTCATTATTTTTCAAATTAAATTTGTTAATTAATTGAAATTGTTTTCAAATAATTTCATTTCTATTTATTTATATGGCATTTGAAAAATGTATTTCAATTCGAAAAATATTTCATTTAAATTGAGTAAACAAATTCCAATTCAAAAAAAATTTGATGTGAAATACTTTTATTCAATTCAAATTTTATAAATTGGCATTGATCAATCTCAATTCAACAAACATGAATTGGAATTGATCCATTCTACTTAAAATACAAAAGAATTGATATTGAAGTGGCACGTACCACATTTTGGCTTGAATGTATTTCAATGGCACAGAATTGCATCCAGATGCATCATGGGATATTTTTCGGTAAATCTCTTGTACCCGAGACCAACATATTTGAATCTGTTTTAAGGGGCATAGAGTCACATCTAGGTGGATCATTCGACGTTTTTGAATCTGTATCAATTAGTCACATATTCTTTTTTTGGGTGAATCCCTTCATGTGGGACTAGATACGCATCTAAGTCCGTCATTGAGACATATTTTGGAAAAATGTTTTGAATTTGACCAAAACCCACTGCGTCATTGCACTTTTTTTGGAACATTTGGTTCCTTTGGGATTTGGCCAGAACCTAACTGCGTCATTGCACATTATTTTAGAAAAATTGGTTCCATTGAGATTTGTACAGAACCCGCTTGCGTCATTGGACATTTTATTTGGACAAATTGGTTCAATTAAGATTTGGCCAAAACCTAACTGCGTCATTGGATGTTTTTTTTTTTCGGTCAAATTGGTTCCATTGGGATTTGGCCAGAACCCAACTGCGTCTTACTTACTTACTTAAATGGCCCTTACAACCGTGGGTCGGTTTTAGCCGCTGAGATGAAGCCGCGCCAGTCGGATCTGCTTTGCTCGCGCTGACGCCAGTTAGAAATACCAAGCGCTGCCAGGTTGTCCTCAACTTGGTCTTTCCAACTCAGATTTGGACGCCCTCTTCTACACTGTCCACCTTCGAGTTTCGATTCGAGCACCTTCTTGGCTGGAGTGTTTTCATCCATTCCGCTGGATCTTGATGCTCTTGACTATGTCAATGTCGTCGAATAACTCTTTCAGCTCGTGGTTCATCCTGATTCGATACTCGTTAGCAAAGCAGATAGGGCCAAAGATTTTTCGGAGAATCTTTCTCTCGAACGCTCCCAGTACTCTCTCATCGGTGGAGGCCAGCGTCCATGTTTCTGCACCATAAAGGAGGACGGGCATGATGAGTGACTTGTAGAGCGTTATTTTTGTCCGGCGAGAGAGGGCTCTGCTTCTCAATTACCTACTGAGCCCAAAGTTGTACCTGTTGGCAAGAGTTATTCTCCGTTTGATCTCCAGGCTGACGTCGTTGTTGCTGTTTATGCTGGATCCCAGATAGACGAAGTCCTTCACAATGTCGAACTTGTGGGTGTCAAAATCAGCTTTTTGTCCAAGACGCACGGACTCTTTTTTGCTTGTTGACACAAGGAACTTCGTCTTGTTCTCGTTCACCGCTAGACCGATTCGACGCGACTCTTTCTCCAATCTGGAGAATGCTGCGCTGACTGCTCGTGTGCTCCTGCCAATAATATCAATATCGTCGGCATATGCGAGCAGCATGACACTTTTGTTGAGGATAGTGCCGCTTTGACGGAGTTCGGCAGCTCGAACTATTTTCTCCATCAATAAGTTAAAAAAGTCGCACGATAGGGAGTCACCCTGTCTGAAACCTCGTTCGGTATGAAATGGCTCGGAGAGGTCTTTTCCTATTCTCACTGAGCAACGTGTGTTGCTCAGTGAGAATGGTGTCGATCTGTTTTTCTAGGGTCGTTTCCTGGATTAGGCGCAATGTGAAAATCTGGTCTATGGTGGACTTCCAGGTCTGAAGCCGCACTGATAAGGTCTAATCAGTCTGTTGACGATGGGCTTCAGTCTTTCACATAATACGCTCGATAGAACCTTGTATGCGATATTGAGTAGGCTAATCCCACGGTAGTTGGCGCAGATAGTGGGATCCCCTTTCTTAAGGATTGGGCAGAGTACACTGAGGTTCCAGTCACTTGGCATGCTTTCATCTGACCATATTCTGCTTACGAGCTCGTGCATGCTCTCTATTAGCTCTTCGCCTCCGGTCTTAAACAATTCAGCAGGCAGGCCATCAGCTACTACGGCTTTGTTGTTTTTCAGCCGAGCAATGGCTGTTCTGACCTTATCATGGTCGGGTGGCGGAATCTCAACGTCGTCATCAAGTACTGGGGTTGCCGGGTTAACTTCTCTATCGGTGGAATTGCGGTCAGCAGTTTAGAGGAGTGATCCCTCCATATCTTCAGTGTGCTCTGGATATCTGTCACTAGATTCCCGTTCTCATCTTTGCAGGAAGAGGCTCCGGATTTTGAACCTCCGGCTAGGCGTCTTATTTTCTCGAAGAATTTTCGAGCCTCATTCCTGTCCCCATGCATCTCAATCTCTTCACACTCACGTCTTTCTGCCTCGATTTTTTTACGCCTGAAAAGACGTCTCTCTTCCCTCCTCTTCTCTTTGTATCGCTCCTTCGAAGCTCGCGTAGCTACTGACTGCAGTGTGGATTTGTACGCAGCGTCTTTCTCTGCAGTGGCCGCTCGACACTCTTGGTCATACCACTGATTCCTCAGGGGGCGTTGGAATCCAAGCACCTCTTCGGCAGCCGTACGCATAGAGCAGGAGATACGATTCCACTGCGCGCTTATATCATCGAGAGGAGGAGTGCTTTGTCTAAGCAGGTGTGAGAGTCGAGTGGGAAAGGCTTGCGATGTCTGTTTTGATTGCCGCTTTCCGACGTCTAGCTTTTTCTGCGTTTGGTTCCATACGTTCTTCGCAGCGCTTAAGCATGTGCGAACCTTGGCTGCTACAAGGCAATGATCCGAGTCCATATTGGCACCTCGGATAGTGCGTACGTCCATCACGCTCGAAGCGTGCCTTCCGTCAATCACAACGTGATCAATTTGAGTTCATCTTTCTCGTTCGTCGGAGCGTGTGCACAAATTTTGCTGATATAGAAATATTTAGCCTTGATGCGGATTGTTGCCAGCCTTTCGTCCACGGGCGTGAACCTAGAGACAAGGTGGCGGAGTCTCTTGCCGACCACAAATCCACATCCAAATTCGTGTCTCTCCGCATGGCAGCTGTAGTAGATATCCCAGGACGCTTGTTTCGAACAGCCCTGTCCCGTCCATCGCATCTCCTGGATATAAAGGGTCCGGACATACCAGGTGCATATCCGTAAATCATGGTCCTTAAAACGTTTGCGTGGGTCGTCATCGTTGTAATCGGTCGTTATCCGAGGCTTTTTTTTTGTTTTCATTGGGCGCATAGGTTTTTTCTGTGGTGGGACCCAAACTCACCGCACGAACCCTCACTCTGAGGGAGATGCTCGCCACTCACTTTAGCCGACTTCTACACCGGGTGGTGTAGAGCGCCGTTTCCAGGGACTTCCACGAGGAGGACTTCCACCGAAGTGGAGGTGCCACCATTTGACAATTTGCCACTTCTGGTAACCAGTGAGTTGACTTGAGACGACACCGACACCGAGGATTGCGCTGGCTTCGCCATGTTGAAGCACTCAGACACGTTGCCTTGTGATAATCGCCCCCATAGTCCCCAACTGCGTCATTGGTCATTTTTTAGACAAATTGATTCCATTGGGATTTGGCCAGAACCCATCTGCGTCATTGGGTATTTTTTTTAAACAAATTGGTTCCATTGGGATTTGGCCAGAACCCAACTGCGGCATTGTATATTTTTTTAGACACATTGGTTCAATTGAGATTTGGCCAAAACCTTACTGCGTCATTAGACATTTTTTTTGGACAAATTGGTTCCATTGGGATTTGGCCAGAACATAACTGCATCATTGGAGTTTTTTTTGGACAAATTGGTTCCATTGGGATTTGGCCAGAACCCAACTACGTCCAATTCATCCAACAAATTGTCCAATGACGCAGTTATGTTCTGGCCAAATCCCAATGGAACCAATTTGTCCAAAAAAGTTGCAATGACGCACTTGGTTGCCTTTGTAATGCCACAGGAACAGATTAATCCAAAAAGTTTCAATTACGCACTTAGGTGCTTCTGTAATTCCACTGGAACAGTTCCATCCAAAAAAGTTTCAATGATGTACTTTGGTGCTTCTGTAATGCCACTGGAACAGATTCATACAAAAAAGTTCCAATTACGCACTTGGGTGCTTCTGTACTCCGACTGGAAAAGATTCATCCAAAAAAGTTCTAATGACGCGCTTGGCTATGAATCTAAGCCCATTGGAACAGACGCACATAAAATTTCAACGACGTGCTTGAATGTAATCTTTGTTCATTTGAACAAACGCACCCAAAAACTTCCAATGACACATCAGGATGTGAAAATGTGTACATTGGAACAAATTCAACCAAAAATGTCCAATGATGCATCGAAGTGAGAATTTCACATGGAAATTATCACCACTTGAACTTGTACTGCAGGGCGCTCTGCTAAAACTTAAATTAATTCAAATAAATTCAATTCATACATTTTTTGATGGCATTGAGTATTTTTATGCAATAAGTTGAATTGAGTATAATTGATTTTTTTTAATTTGAAATTCTTTGTTCGATTTATTTTAAAACAAATTTGAAATAAAATAAAATTTCAAATTTATTTATTTTTTTTTTTAAGTGAATTACTGTGCTTCAATTCTATTTTTTTTTTTTTTAAATAAAATTTGTTTTGCTCAATTCAATTCAAAATAAAATCTCAATTACAAAGTCCCGTCTCTAGTACTAATAAAACGATATCTAAAAAAATAAGAGTGACATATCATTTTAAAGATAATTTTATGTGCAATAATACAAAAATATTATCCCAAACTCGTTAGAATAAAATAAGAAAAATTTCGACCATTAAAATTACTATAGTAAAAAAAAGTCTACCATTTACGAAATTTGCAAGCCATGAAACTGTAACGGTTAACTAACGGTTGAAATAAAATTGAAAATACTATACTTTGGTTGTGACATCCTGCTATGATGGTAAAGAGCGATCTTGTCGCAACCATATTAATTCTCTTCGTGTATACAAATATGTTTGAGTTTTTTACCCTATTGGGGAAGAGATGAACATTAGATTGATTGAAAAACCAAAAATCTTAAAATGTTTTGCTCGCGTCGATTTTCTGAAACTAGGACCTCTAAAACTGAAAAGAAGCTCTTAAAACCCAAAAAAGTGATCCTTTGATGCTTAAAGGACATATTTTAACTTTTAACGACTATTTTTAATAAAATTATTATTACTCCAAGTATTAAAAGATATCACTCAATTTTATTTTTTTATTTAATTTAAAATCTCTTACTGAAATTATGGTTTTTTTAAATTATAAATTTTTGTTAACCGTTACAGTTTCTCGTAAAATGTAGACTTTTTTTACTACAGTAATTATAACGGTCGAAATTTTTCTAATTTTATTCTTATGAGTTTGGGATAATATTTGTGTATTATTGCACATAAAATAATCTTTAAAATGATATCTCACTCTTATATTTTTAGATATCGTTTTATTAGTACATAGTAAAATTCTGCACTCCGCCGAAAACACTCTCAAACCAAAAGTTGATGCATTTAAAAAATCATATTTTCAGTAAGAAATTAAATAAAGAAAGAAAATTTAGTGATATCTTTTTACACTTGGAGTAATAATAATTTTATTGAAAATAGTCTTTAAAAGTTCAAAAATGTTCTTTAAGCTCTTTGCGCAACATCACAGGATCACTTTTTTTTTGGGGTTTTAAAAGCTACTTCTCAGTTTTATAGGTCCTATTTTCAAAAGTCGACACGTAACAAAATAAAAAATAGTTCTAGATTTTTCATACAAATTTGAATCAGTCTAATGAACATGTAACGTCGAGAGATGAACACCCGGCCCAAATTTCATGGTTCTAGGGTCAAATTTAGATATTTTCGTCTTTTCTTTTTTCCTAAACCACTCTTACATTGACGCGAACAAAATACAAACGGAATTAGACAAATCCGTCTGTTTGTTCTCTTGTGGTGCTCTGGCACACCCTAGGACCATGAAATTTGGGCAGGGTGTTCATCTCTCGACGTTACAAGTTCATTAAACTGATTCAAATTTGTATGAAAAATCTAGAACTATTTTTTTTATTTTGTTCCGTGTGGACTTTCTGAAAATAGGACCTATAAAACTGAGAAGTAGCTTTTAAAACCAAAAAAAAAAAGTGATCCTGTGATGTTGCGCAAAGAGCTTGAAGAACATTTTTGAACTTTTAAAGACTATTTTCAATAAAATTATTATTACTTCAAGTGTAAAAAGATATCACTAAATTTTCTTTCTTTATTTAACGTCTTACTGAAATTATGATTTTTTAAATGCATCAACTTTTGGTTCGAGAGTGTTTTCGGCGGAGTGCAGAATTTTACTATGTACTAATAAAACGATATCTAAAAATATGAGAGTGAAATATCATTTTAAAGATTATTTTATGTGCAATAATAGACAAATATTATCCCAAACTCGTTAGAATAAAATTAGAAAAATGTCGACTGTTATATTTACTGTAGTAAACCAAGGAGCAATTTCATCGTATTAATGTATTAATTCCATGTTTTATGAACATATTTTCATACATTTCATGCACACAATTTTATTTAAAAAATGTTTTTTTTATTGTTTCGTGTTGCGGTGGGGTTTTATACAGAGCCGTTATTTATTGATTTTATTATATATATAATATATATATATATATATATATATATATATATATATATATATATATATATATATATATATATATATATATATATATATATATATATATATATATATAAATATATATATATATATATATATATATATATATATATATATATATATATATATATATATAAATATATATATATATATATAATAGGTATTATACCTTTACACTAACATTTATTTTACCAACATCAGTTCCTCTCCGACAGTTGCGTTCAGTTGTTACGCATTCGTTTTCTTAACATATATTCGAAAAAAAATCAACGATTGTATAGACTTGTATATTCGACTGAAAATATTCGATTTCAAATATTTTCCATTATATTCCGAATATCGATATTCGAATATCCGATTACATAGTTTGTTCACAAACCAGATATAACCTATACACTAACCAACTCTACAAGCCCTTCAAAAAACCCAAATCAGAATATAATACATAAAATATATGTATCAATGTCCTTAATATATTTCGATTCACCATTACTATGTACAATTCATAAATATTAGAATTTATACATGAATATTATGAAAAATATTTTTATGTTCGGAATACATAATATTTATGCAACATTTTTTTTCTGTGTTGTACCAAATAAATGGTTGGTTTTGTACAAAAAAAACGAAATTTTGTACCAAAGTAAATTTGGACATATGAAATTAGATTTTCTTTTGGTTATTAAAACTAAGAGTTTTGTGAAATGTTGGATTTTGTGTCCAACGGATTTCATGCAGGTAGATGTTGTGCTCCCCTGTGTTATCGATCCTATCTAAATTCATACCAAAAAGTGTACTTTGGATAAATCGAACAATTTTAAAAACTTAAAATCTAAAATGGACTTAGTACACTTAACCAATTTTTACATAGGATTTTGTAATATTCTCGGAGCTGTCATGTCTCGCAGTTCTTTGGCGATCGAAGTTTCCTCGAACTAACTGCGATAAAAAGTTCGATCTCGTTGCTTTATCACTACTAATTTTTATACCCTACACCTATGAGGTACAGCCCAGTCTGCCACGTCTCGGAGCATTGCGACACATCGAAGCTTTTTCGTACTAACTTCAATAAAAAAGTTCAATCTCGTTGCTTTATCGCAAGTAATTTTTAAAATTTCTCATAGAATAAAATTTTATGACAAGATACGATATGAATACATTTATCATATCGATATAGCAATATTTTGTCGATGCAATATAGAATAATAATTTCTATAACCAATGCAGAATATTACAAATGTCTTCAATATGGACTGTAGAAAAATGTAGAATTTTCTTTTGTATGAAAACGACGTTATATCGGGTTTATAGTGCATTTTATCTGCCAAAAAGAAAACTGCCACCCACATTTTGCCAAATATATTGTTTGTTCAAAAATTCTGTGCTCCTTCTTATAGGACATGAGGGTATTCGGCCGCTAGATTTTATTTTTGTAATGATGTGAAGGAAAATTTAAATATTTTATTCTCTGGCAAGAAATTATTACAATAACTTAGAAACATCTATTATTTAATGGTATTATTGATGACATCCTCTTGCCAAGAACTTATAAAACAGTTATGGCTTATAGAAAATATTGTCGTAATTTGATCTACATTTATGCAATTGTTTTGAAAATATATTTGGTTTTATTTCACTTTATTTTATTTAAAATAAATTTCAAAACGTAGTGCGCTTTCCGTTTGTTTGTTTGTTTTTATTTATTTTTATTTTTGATGTCAAAAAATTTGTATTTAAAAATTAAAAAAAAATACTTTTTAAAAAACAAGCTTTTATAAAAATCTGTACTAAAAAATTAAAAATAAATTTACTAAAAATATAAAATATATTTATAGTAGGTATGTATTTTAATAAAGAATACATATTAATATCTGAAATAAATTAAATTCAATCTTATTCAAATTATATCACGGGTTGGGAACGGAACGAACGAAAGGCAAAAGTTTCGAGCGCAAACGTTTCAATCGGAACTTTTGCTCAAAAGTTCCGGCTCAAAAGTTCCGCTCGGAACTTTTGCATACAAAAAACGTTTGATTCGTTCCGACAAAGAACGTTCCGATGAAGAACGATTGATTCGTTCCGTGTAAAAGTTCCAATGGGTATGGATTCACATCTATGTGTGTCGTTGGAACTTTTTTTGGGTGAATCGTTTCCTGTGGGCCTAGGTACGCATCCAGGTGCGTCATTGGAACTTTTTCTGGTGAATCACATCCTGTGGGCCTAGATACGGATCCTGGTACGTCATTGGAACTTTTTTCGGTGAATCTGTTCCTTTGGACCTAGATACGCATCCTGGTGCGTCATTGGAACTTTTTTGGGTGAATCTGTTCCTGTGGGCCTAGATACGCACCCTGGTCCGTCATTGGAACTTTTTAGGGTGAATCGCTTCCTGTGGGCCTAAATACGGATCCTGGTGCGTCAATGGAACTTTTTTGGGTGAATCTCTTCCTGTGGGCCTAGATACGCATCCAGGTGCGCCATTGGAACTTTTTTTAGGTTAATCTGTTCTGTTGGGCCAGATACCTATCCAGGTGATCAATGGTCAAAATTAG
The DNA here is from genome assembly GCA_951804985.1 of Dryomyza anilis. Taxonomy (NCBI): domain Eukaryota; kingdom Metazoa; phylum Arthropoda; class Insecta; order Diptera; family Dryomyzidae; genus Dryomyza; species Dryomyza anilis. Next base: position 28,177,302 of record OX638135.1, on the reverse strand, counting down.
TTCCAATGACGCACCAGGATGCGTATCTAGCCCCACAGGAACAGATTCAACCAAAAAAAGTTCCAATGACGCACCAGGATGCTTATCTAGGCCCACAGGAAGCGATTCACCCTAAAAAGTTCTATTGACAAACTAGGATCCGTATCTAGGCCCACAGGAAGAGATTCACCCAAAAAAGTTCCAATGACGCACCAGGATCCGTATCTAGGCCCACAGGAAGCAATTCACCGTAAAAAGTTCCAATGACGCACCAGGATCCGTATCTAGGCCCACAGGAAGCGATTCACCCGAAAAAGTTCCAATGACGCACCAGGATGCGAATCTAGGCCCACAGGAACAGATTCACCTAAAAAAGTTCCAATGACGCACCAGTATGCGTGCCTATGGCGATAGGAACGATTCAAACGTTTTTTGTATGCAAAAGTTCCGATCGAAACTTTTGAGCCGGAACTTTTGAGCAAAAGTTCCGACTGAAACGGAACAATATCGGAACGATTACCAAACGTTCTTTTTTATAGTTCCGGTTTCTACCCCTGAATTATATTATTAAGATATACGCTTATAAGAAATACATTTTAAAATTTACTAAGAGGTTTCCAAATACAAAAAAAAAAGCGTGCGCCATTGGGAAATGATCGGGTTTTCGTTGGGTAAGTCCTATTAGAGAAAATATGATCATTGCCTATTATCATGCTTACCATACCAGGGTTTGCATTATCTAAATAGTCAATGTTCCTGATCATAGCTACATTATTTGTTCCTCATAACGAAATGACATCAGACAATGATCGAGATTTAATGAGAGAAACCCTATTATGCTCGGGCTCTGACAAGGCAATTGTCGGGTAAATAATAAAATGGGGAATTGCCCGATCAGTACATGATCATGGCCTGAGGTCAGTACATGATCAGGACACTGCGTTACAAGGACATTATGGGCCTCGTCATATCCCGATCATCTCAAATAATGACATGATCACTTCATGACCATGGCCCTACTAAAATTTCTACTAGGGTATGGAAGTATCCATGAGTTTTGTAGGCAGTGCTGGTATCGGAAGTCCAATGATATTTTTTTGGCATGTGTTATGTTTTTACCTCAGGATAATCTGGCAAAACTGAACTTTTAATTAGAAATATTTATTTATGTACTTAATTTAAGTCATGGAATTTGACTATATGATGTAGATTAACGTTATATATCTCCTTGCCAGAAAGGGTCGTAATTTCACTGGTGTGTGGCACCGGTGTGTGGCACCGGTGTGTGGCACCGGTCAAATAAGCAAAAATTCTACAACTCTCGACTTATAAAAGTAGTACATAGTTTTAAAAATTGAAAAGCTCATATTTAACATTATAATCGCCATGTAGAATCTGGGTGTAACTGGACAAAGGGACGTGATATCTCCTATACAATCTTACCTTATGTTGTGAAGGGTTATAGTGTACTGAGCGGTTTTTAAAATATAAAGAGTTGTACGTTTGTGATTATAAGATATATATGTATAAGTATGATCATAATTGTATTCCTTTGATAGTTAAAGTTCGTATTTAGGCTACACATTTACAAATGTAATATGCTGGTAATTTTTAATATTTTCGCCGCACGCTTTTATTTTTGTATTTGGAAACCTCTTAGTAAATTTTAAAATTTTTCCCTTTAAACGTATATCTTAATAATATAATTTGAATAAGATTGAATTTAATTTATTTCATATATTAATAAGTATTCATTATAAATATACATACCTACTATAAATATATTTTAAGTAAATTTATTTTTATTTTTTTTAGTACAGATTTTTATTAAAGATTGTTTTTTAAAAAGTTTTTTTTTATCAGTTTTTTTTTATCAGTTTTTTTATTTTTACTTTTTTAGTCGTTATATGGTCATTAGAATTATTATTTTGCATAGATCGGTTCAGCGGTTACCGAATTATAATATTTGCTCTTAACACCTTCTGTCGATGTAATTTGAACTACTTTCTAGTCTTTGAAAATTTCCCCAACGATTTCCTGTACCAAGCATTGTCGAGATCAGTTAAGTGATTACCGAGATATAAAATTTTGATCTTAACACCCTCTATCGATATAATTTATAACTACACTCTAGACTATGTTAAATTTGGTGCCTGCAAGAGTAATTTTACCAAGTTTTTCATATAATATCAAAATAAAATTATATCCTTGTTTTATTCATAAATAGAAGAACGATTTTAATGAATAAAACAAGCGCGATTTTTTGGAAATAAAATTTCCCCTGCGGCGCTTCAGTTTCGCATAAATTCAAAAATTATCAAAATAAATATTTATCATTGTTTTATTCACTATAGAGAAAAATCGAGCGATTTTTTGGAAATAAAATTTCGTCTGCGGCGCTTCAATTACGCATAAATTCAAAAAATACCAAAATAAAATTTTATATTTGTTTTGTACATTAATTAGAAGAACAACATTTTATTTACAAAAAGTGTAAGTTACAAATTTTCAACAAAATGTATTTAAAAAATATCAATAACTAACAAATTTAACAAAATAAATTAATTCGATTTAAAAAAATAAAATCAAAAATATAAAATCGGACATAACCGCCAATGAGGGTCGAATTCATAGTTGGACATAAACCCCAAATTCGAAATTCGAAAAATTGGGGGTTATGTCCGAAACACCGACGGACATAACCCCCAAATTCGAATTGGGGGTTATGTCCGTGGGGGTTATGTCACGGCACCCCTCTATCGATATAATTTCGAACTACACACTAGCATATCGTCGTTGTAGAACGAAAAGTCACCAAATACATTTTCAAAATGCCAAATATTCATTATAAAAATCTTTATATATCTGTGAACTTTTAATAGATGATATCAATTTTTTAACCAAATGATAAGAAAATGTAAATCTATCAATTGACATTTCAACTTTAAAAATGCATCAATTACTTTTTATAATATTAATCAACAAACTAGAAATTTTAATTTTTCATAAAAATATAGTTTGTGACTTTTCGTTCTACAACGACGATATGTTAAATTGGGGTCCCGAAGGAGTCACTTATTGAAGTTTTGCATAGATCGGTTCAATAGTTACCGAGATATAATATTGTGCCTTTAACACCCCCTCTCAATGAAATTTAGAACTTCTTTCTGAACTGCATTAATTTGTGTGCTCGAAAGAATTACTGCACCAAGTTTTACAGAGATCGGTTTAGTGGTTACTGCGATATAGAATTTCGTACTTAACGTCCTCTAGAGATGGAAAATCGAAGCTCTGAGTATGTGATATTTATTTCAGTCTTCAATACTATACATATTATATACTAGATGGACCCGTGCAGGACACGTGCCAAGATTTTGTGAATTCAAAGATATGGATCGATTTTATTAATATAAAAAACATGTTTATTATTTATATCAGGGAAGTTTTTATGGGTTTTATAAATGTATGGGTTTAAAATAAATTCTTCCCATTAGAAATCTTCGCCGTAAAATTCTTCTCCATAGAACGCTTTCCCGTAGAATTCTTCACCGTAGCGTTATTCCCAGTAAAAGTTTTAGTGTGGTGAGTTTTAATGTGGTGAGTTTCGGAGTGGTGAATTTTGGTGTGGTGAGTTTTAGTGTGGTGAGTTTTAGTGTGGTGAGTTTTAGTGTGGTGAGTTTTAGTGTGGTGAGTTTTAGTGTGGTGAATTTTAGTGTGGTGAGCGCTTTTCATAGGCAATGGTTTTACTCTCGTAGGTTTGCCATTTACTGACGAGAGGTAGCGCGGTATAGGTAAATGTTTCTATGAAAAGATGTTGTTAGCCCCAGTCCAGGCTTGAACCAGGGACCTTTCGATTCGCAGTCCTACGCATTAACCACTGAGCTACCGCGGCTACATGTTTTAAATTTCAATTTTCTAGGTGAAGAACGCACTTTAGAGGGTCCATTTATAGTAAATGCGCCCCCTAGCGGACAAAATTCAAAGTTCTGAGTTTGCCATATTTTTCCTCGTGTCTAAAACTATACATATTCTAAATTTGAACATTCTAGGTAAAGAACAGACCTCGCACAGTCCAAAAATAGTTTTAGCGCCCCCTAGCGTCCAAAATTCGAACTTTAAAATTTATTTTTATATGTGCCACATCGAATACTATATGTGTTCCAAGTTTCAACTCGATCAGATATAAGGAAGTGTGTTAAATTTGATATTTTTGTGCCCGACATACTAACAAACGAACAAACAAGTGAAGTTAAATAAAAGCTTGTAATAATAAAAAAAAATAAAAACAATGACTGAGTTCGTTGACTGTATTTCGAACATGTTTTTGTTTAAATTAAATTTAAACATTCCAGTATATAGGAAAAGCCCAGTTAACAGTAGAAGCAAATGACTGCTGATAATAAATGAGGTTGTTAGGAGTTTTGTCGATGCAATTGATTCAGAAGATGGACTCATGAGGGAATGATGAGTGAGGGAAGATAGTTAGTTAAAGATGCTTGGTCAAATAGTTTTTCTTTTGTTTTATTTTGTCATTGCAAATGTCATATATTGATGACGCAATTATTTATGTCAATAATGTCAATGTGAAAATCTCGATATCATTGCACTATTCAATGCGATATCTAACCAGAATTGTTTTTATTCTCGTTTCGAAAATACTGCGATATGTCGAAACGATCTATGCGTTTAATTTAGGGTGTGTGCGAGTTCGACTAAATTGCTGACCAAACTAAATTTTGTCGGTAATGCAGCGTTTACTTTTCAATTTAGCAAATTTTCGATCAAACTAAATTGATCTAAATTGGAAAACAGCAAACAGACATATGATAATTGATTTATTAGAGACTTTAACAATAACCGGTTACCGAATGGCGGTAAAAACTTCTACAATTTAGTTTAGTCAGCAATTTAGTCGAACTCGCAAACACCCTTAGTACATTTTGGCATGCGATAATAGACCGAAGTCTGATTCGATATCGTACGAATTCTTCGACATATCGTATCGTTCTCGCATCAATATCGAAACGAATGGCAGACTGGGAGGGTACACAGGAAAAAATTGAATAATTATTATGTATAGAGAACACAGAAATGTTGTTCATAATATTTATGAATAAATTCTAATATTTATGAATTGTACATAACAATGGTGAATCCATATATATTAAGGACATTTATTTAACCACCAGATACATATTGTTTGGGTGGTTAACGGGTTGGCAATTTGGCGGATTAGAATAACAAAGATTTACCTTATTGTCCGAGTGGTGATTCGACTTTTGATGTGATTGGGTGGGTGTTGTGTTTGTAGAAATTCCTGTCTTCTGTTGAAGTGGTTTGTTCCTTGGTGTTGTTGTTGTTGTGATGGTGTTGATTGTTGAATGTAGATTTGTGTTTATTAATTGTTTGTTATATTTGTCGCGGTGACCGATATGTCGCGTTGACGGTTTTTTATGTTCGCTTTATATGTCGCGGTGACGGGTGAGTTTAAATGTTTACTTTGAACTTTAAAATACAAATTATTAAATGTCGCGGAGACGGGTGGGTCGATCGTGCGTTCGTATTAAAGAAAACATAACGAGTGACGATTGAGCATTTTAAAACGTCAAAAGTCATTGCAGCGAGTATCGCTGCAACGAGTGGGTCCGGCGGGCGTGTTCATATACATTGTGTTTACGTTCTACGTAAACATTCTGCCCGCCTTGCAGTAACTGCAAAATATAGGGTTTTTGTGGTCCAGCATAATTATTACTGTGGGTCAACATAATTATTACTGTGGTTTAGCCAAGAACATGCGATAAAGTCGGGTAAAATAACCAATATCGACATGATTCTTTTATGATCAAAAAGTGGGTCTGATTAGTTATTTAATCGGGGGCCACAATGGGTCAGTGGCCGCGTGAATTGCTTCAATTCATATCTGTTAAATTGGTGCAGACTCGTGTGGTGTCTCTCATGACACACGATACATGTGTTGTTGCTGGTACATTTTTCTGTGCTGTGAGATCGGGCCAAGCAATTCACGCAGTAGTGGAAATTCTTCACTACGTTATATTTCTCATACAGGTTCTTCTCCTTGAACCTGGAGCAAGTCGGTAAGCGATGGTCCTGATGGCAAAGTTCGCATGCCATTGGACGGGTCGATGGCCCATATTGTCGTCCATGACCATAAAGGCGGGTAGAGATGGGTCGAAATCTTGTATGTTCAGTAGGCCTGACGATCTTCACATTTTGGAATTCAGCACGGTTGCCAACACTGCAGTTGTTATTTTGGGTAAAGTTGTTGGAGGGTTGGGTCTCAGCAAGTATTATCTTGTTGAACATTGACACAATATTGTCGGGTCTCCCTTCAGGAATGGGTCCTGAAACAATCCATCCAAATTCAGTCTCCTGTGCTAACAATGATTGTAACACATTGTGCAGGACACCACCACGGATTATTTTTGGATATAGATCGCAACAAATGATCATATCCACGGGTCGGGTCTTGTAGAACTTTGGGTCGGCTAGATTAAGGCTGGCCAAACTACTGCAAAGGGTCGGGTCGATTGCATAGGTAGGTAAATCATTTGTTAGGGTCTTGAGTACAAGTTTTAACTTTAAAGTTAGGGTCAATTGGAAAACTCAATGTGAAATCACAGGATTCTGATGGGTTTGCAGAAGTCGTCTGATTAAGACCACTCACTTTGGCATTAACTGCGCGGGTTGGAAGGCCTATCCGCTTACTCAATTCTTCTGTTAAAAATGTAGCTTCCGATCCTGGATCAATCAGGGCACGCGCTAAGTATTGGTTTCCTCCGTGTTCAACGTTGACCATTGATGTGCTAAGAATCATTTTCTTGCAAGCAATACGTGTCATTCCGTTATTTCCTTCTGTGGATCTAGGGTCAGTGGACTGTATTTGGGTCGTAAATGCTTGGGTCATAGCAGCTGCACTTGTACTGAGTCGTGTATTTAATTCTGACTCCGGGTTTGAGTTCAGATGTAGAAGTGAATGATGCCTTTTTCCACATGTGTGACACTTACACTCACTTCTACAATTTTTAATGCCGTGAATGATTGCTAAGCAATTGAAGCACAACCCTACTTTTCTCACGACATCGAGTCTTTCATCCACTTTCATGGCTATGAATCTCGGGCACTCGAGGAGAGTGTGATGGGCTTTGCATAATCGGCAAAGGTCCTCTTCAATTTCCCATTCGGTTGGGTTTGCCAATTTAGGTCTTGGATCTGTATTATGTGTGGGTCTAAATGCGCAATGGGTCTGAGAAACATTCATGTGATATGTATTCACATTTTCTCCCCAAGATTCGGGTCCACAACTATCTCGGCTGTGATTTCAAGTCGATGGCTGCATATCATTAACAGCGTCGAGTGTCCTATATGTTCGGGTCAGAAACACATTCAAAGTTTTCCATGAAAAGTTCTCTAAGGTATTCTTGAGGAGATGGGTCGAACACAAATACACCAGGATTGGATCCCAGCTCTTTGTGTCAATTTGCAAATTTTGTAGGGTTATTAAACAGTCATTTATAGACCTTTGTAGGTTCCTAATGGAGCTACCTGATTCTACTGTAACTGTTTGCAAATTAAAAAGGGTCTTTAATTGCGCATTAATTTGCATCCGTTTATTCTCATATTGTTCCATGAGATTAGACCATGCTAATGAGAATCCATCATTAGTAAACGGAGCATTTTTTACAATATCCTTTGCTTCGCCTCGGGTCTTTTGATTAAGGTAGAATAATTTTTCTACATCACTTAATCGGGAATTGTTAATGTACATAGCCGAAAACAGATATCTGAAAGTGAGCCATGTAACATAATCACCTTCAAAAATATCCATGTCACATGGGGGTAAATAAATAGAGGGTGCGAATTGTATCGGGGTCGTTTCTTCTCTTGGCTTAGGAGTTTCTACTGGTTGCTTTAGGGTCTCCATTATTTCTGATATGGAAGAAATACAGCGTATATATGCTTTGTATCCTTTAGCATATTTATCTTACAGCTTCTTTCGGTCCACATTGGGACTGTCGGGTTCACTTCGTATAGTATTATACGAAGTTTGGAAATTATCCCACAGAAAAGCAAGCTTCTTCCGATGAAACTCTAAGGCATGAGGTATTAAATCTTGGGTAGGGGTCTCGCAAATAGTTTGCTCAAATTCAATAATGTCGTTTCCGAATTGAATAAATGCTGTCAGAGCCGCCATCTTTGTGGTTGGGGTTAACTTGAGAAATTCTCAAAAAATTCAATAACAAAATGTTGTGTCTGGATGGCAGAATTTAAAAAATGTGTTTTTTAAATTAATAACGGGTCGCAATATTTTTTCAGAAAATAAATCTGAAAAAAATCACAAAAAATGTAAAAACCTTTTTTTTTATAAATACAATTATTTTTGGGTGTGTATAGGTTAACAGCAATTATTATTATCAACGAAACGTATTGCAAAACTTAGTTTTTTAGATAAAATTTCAACAAACTTTGAAAATTTTATCTTTGGGTCGCAAAGGGTTAACTTTAAAATTTTATTTAGTGGTAAACCGGGTCGCAAATAAAATTTTATAGCGCAATTAAGCTTTTTGGGTGGCAATTTGTTAAAAATCAAAAATATTTTTGTATAAAAATTCGAAAAAAGAATTAATTTTGTAACAAAATAATTCTTAAACTTTATTTAAAAATCAATTAAATGATTTTGGGTAGCGATGGGTTAAGCTTTAAAAAATATTTTTGATAAAAAACGGGTCGGGTAATTTTTTATAATAATTTTTCAATAAAATTGATTTTTTGGGTCGAAAAGGGTTAAAAAAGTTTCAATGTGGGTTTAAAAGGGTTAAATATTGCTCAATAGGCAATTTCCAAAAAATATGGGATAATTTTTTGGTTCCCACGGGTAATTTATAAAATCCCACGAAAACACTATTTTAGTGCACAACGTGGCAACCCTGTATACACTTGACAGGAGCGCTCTTTCTGTGAGTGTATTAGTGTTTATGTCTATTTGTTTTATGAGCAAATAAAACATATAAAACCAAACGAGTGCAGCAGCCAGTTGCTTGCTGAAAACAAATAAAACGAGAAATTTGGCAAACTTGTAAAGCAAAATATATTCTTACAAATTAATAATAATTACAATTTGTAAAAACTGTGATTTTTAGTTTTGATTAAAAATTATATGGCGCACGATTATTTTAATGAAACGATCGTTTCGTAATTCGTGTAACTCTTTTCTTTAAGTTCGGGTTGGGTCGCAAAAAATAACAATTTTTGCCAAAAAAACTTCACCAAATTAACTAAATTTAATCACTTTTTGTTTTTGTGTGGGTTGGGTAATTACAATATAATACAAAAAAAATTTGAATTGTTTTATGGATCGGGTAAATCCGCCGCCAAAACTTTTCGCAGTCCTTTTTATTAAAGGCTCGAAGTGACCAAATGTTCGGGTGGTGAACGGGTTGGCAATTTGTCGGAATTGAATAACAAAGATTTACCTTATTGTCCGAGTGGTGATTCGACTTTTGATGTGATTGGGTGGGTGTTGTGTTTGTAGAAATTCCTGTCTTCTGTTGAAGTGGTTTGTTCCTTGGTGTTGTTGTTGTTGTGATGGTGTTGATTGTTGAATGTAGATTTGTGTTTATTAATTGTTTATTATATTTGTCGCGGTGACCGATATGTCGCTTTGACGGGTTTTTATGTTCGTTTTATATGTCGCGGTGACGGATGAGTTTAAATGTTTACTTTGAACTTTAAAATACAAATTATTAAATGTCGCGGAGACGGGTATATATGGAATGAATATATGGAATTAATACATTAATACGATGAAATTGGTCCTTGGTTGAGGTACTCGACAAAATACATAAAATAAATGTACAAATACATAAATGTTGAGAATCTTTTTTTTCTGTGTATATTAAGTTTGTGCAGATATTGTAACGCTCCTTAGGAGGCGTGGCCGGTATGGAAATGTATATATATTCTTGATCAGCATCACTACCCGAGTCCGTTTAGCTATGTCCGTCTGTCTGTCTTGCTGTACGTATACGAGGAAACTTGAGAAATACTGGTCAGATTCCGATGAAATTTGGCAACAATATGTTTTAGCCCAAAGTAAGAAATCAGTTTGAAAATTAGCCAAATCGGATAACAGACACGCCGTACTCCCATACACGTCACTTTTATATAACACTTTAAGAACTAATACCTCGAAAAGTATTCAAGATATAGTTATAAAATTTAAAACATATTTTATATGATATGTTAATAATATTATGAGGGCGGTGGGGTTCAACATAATTAAGAACTTTAAAATTAAGGTATACCACCACATCGATATCGCTAACTTTTTCGAATCAATCTCGAATTGCAGACTGGGATTCTAAGTACAGTTACAAATTTATAGTTTTTAATAAAAATACATACTTTTTTAATAACCCTAGTTAATTACAAAAAAAATATATTACTATTCGTTCTAAGATGTCGCAGTAAAAACGCGATCTTGTATCGATATCACATCGAATATCGAAATTGATTCGAGAAAATGTCATTCATCGAAAAGCTCCAAGACTTGGCAGGCTGGGTTGTTTCTTATTATACTACAAGAAAAAGAACTTCAATATGATTAATAAACAAAGATAATGAACATATTCATTGAAAAACTGCTCATGGTTAAGAACCATTCATAATCATAAACAATATTTCCACAAATTTCCTACTTGGAGAAACTCCCGTCTGACTTATCGACGGATTAAGCAGATTGTAAAATGTTTGATGCTGACAGGAAGAACTCAACTCTTAACTCAGTGCTCGTTTAAACGTAGTTTAAACTCCGTTTAATTATTCTTCTCTTTAAATTAAACGCCGTTTAATTTTATTAGCAGTTTTTCAGTGATAGTTTAAAATGAACACAGAGCCAGACAATACATATGGCAGGACAGGCAAATGACAAATAATTCTCCCGATTTTGACTTATTATAAATGTCATTCAAAACTAAATAAATAAAAAAATTGTTTCTGAAAAATAAAATAAAAGTATTTTTAAATTTAAATAAGAAATCGAGCAACTAAAATGCACGTGAAACTTTTTTTAATGCATAGTGTGCAAAAATACAAAAATTAATAATAATTTGTGAAACAGCGCACCGACTGAAAATAGTGAAAAGTGTTGTGAAAAAAATTCATGTCAAAGACTGAAATTCACTGAAAAATTCGATTTTTCTATTTTACAAAACATCTATCCTAGAAGAAATGTACACGGACATATTTCATGTAACTGGTCGGGCTTTGACATTCAAACATACAACCAGGGCCGGTCCTAAGAAGAATCTTAGGGGGGGTGTGACACATAAAGTTTACGAATAGAATATTTTTTTTTTATTAAATTTTTATTAAAAACAATACATAATAATTGAATTCATTTAACATAGGAAAAGTTCGTATACTGGCTAAATATACTGCATAAATATACAGACGCGTAAAAGATTTGTTAACAAATAATAAATAATTTACATTAAACAAAAACTGAAACAATACATTTTTAAAACGTCATAATTTATATTTTGAATATATTAAAAGTTCTTTTCATTATGACTTAAAGTAATCCGTACTCAACGTGTCGTTTTAAACACGCAGAGAAAAAAATTGTTTTCAGCAAACATAATATATTTGCAATTGTAAATTTAATGTCTTTAATACGATTTTACTTTTAATTCCAAATTTTTTAAATTATTTTTGTATTAATTTCAAGACATATGGTATGGATTTATTTTAAAATCTTGTAAATTCATGTATGTAACTGCAAAACATATTTTTTCCCTGTGTATACATGAATAAAAATTGTAATCACACGATATCCAACTGGATTTTGGATTATATCAAAGTGGGCGGGAAAAAAGTTACTTTTATATTGTATAAAAGTGACCTCAACGTCAAAATAAAAATTTTTAACTTAATTTTTTGGAATATGTGAGTGGCAAAATTAACTTTTAAAAAACATAAAATCCCTTACATACATTAAAGGTTTATTTTTATGTATAATAGTCAACCAATTTTTGAGTATTTTATATTTGAGTATTTTATATTTAGTTTTTTCAGGCTCTAAGAGCTGAGTCATAAAAATGAAAACAAATGTTCATATTTAAAACTCCAATCGTCACGTAGAATATTGGCGGGATTGCACAACGGGGCGTGGCATCTCTCATATAACCAAAACTTTAAATTTATATAACTCTTTACTTACTAAGAGAAAAGTAATAAAAATCGAAACAAAACATTATATTAAACATTGTAATCGTCACGTAGAATGTGGACGGAATTGGACAATGGGGTGTGTCACCTCCCATATACTAAAATTTTTAAAATGCGAACGCCTGACTTACTAAGAGCAGAGTTGTACAAATTGAAACGAAGGATCATTTTCAAAATTTTAACAGTCACGTAGAATGCGAGCGGGATTGGAAAAAGGGGCATGGCTTTACGTTCAATTCGGGTGGGAAAAATAGTGACGTATAGGCATGCTAAAAAGTGAAAAAGGAGCGTAAATGTATCCACACTTTATAAACGATATAGTTTTGCAATTACAAAAACTTAGCACGGGCGAAGCTGTGCAACCGTGCACCAGTGCCTAGTGTTCTCATAAAAGCTAGTGTTTTCATAAAATACAAAAGAGTTTTATTTTAAAACAAAACCGAACCTAGAGCCTTAAATTTTTTTAATGTATTTTTATATAATAATAGTTATAGCAATAATAGAAGCGCCGCAAGCAAATTTTTTGGAAACATTTCATTGGACATTATCTGTTCTAATAGTAAATTTTCTGAACATATTCACTCGTTTTTTTTATTGACCTTCAAAATTTCCAAACAAAAAAACCCTATTAAAAATTCACAAAATACTGTACATTCATGTATATAACTTGTAATATATGTTTGCTTCAAAACATAAATTTTTCTCTGTGTATATATGAATCCAATTTGTAATCACACGATATCCAACCGGATTTTGGATTATATCAAAGTGGGCGTGGAAAAAAATTGTAGTCTTGGGAAAATTAGGACAAACAATTACCTTTAAAAATATCCTGTATCCTTTAAAACTTTTTTTTAAATTTAATATTGTTACGAAAATTCAGTCTACGGAAAACTGTTCTACGAGTTCGTATCGCTGGATTGTGTACAAAATAAAAACACACTAATATTTGGTTTTAACTAGTATTATTTCAACTAGTATTAATTAACTTTATTTATTTAAATAACAACTTAAAGAATAATCACTTATATCAACTGCTGAATTTATACAATTTAGCTTAGCAATGTTCACTCACGAGACGCACTAGTTCACTATCAAATCACAACTGAAGTGAAGTACCTCAGATGCGGCTCCCTTATATACTGCATGCATCAGTTCGACACGTTTCGACAAGCTTCGACTTGTTTCGAGAACCTTCTACTCGTTTCGTGAATGACGTATGCTATTGGCATCTCATTCGCACTCATGTGTTTTAATGCGCTGATCTTCCATCTCTTTCTCGCATACTGCCTCAGTGCGCTGAATGATATTCCGTCTCTTTCTAATACATTGCTTAGTGCGCTGAATTGTCTTGCGTCTCATTTATTATTGTTGAATGCTTGCACAGTGGGGCAAATTACATCTTTTCGTAACACTGCCCTCCACCTAAATCTGTTCGTCCCGAACAGATGTTAATCCTCTGGCGCTGTATAGAGCGCCAACCTTTCTAAATATCATAGTTTCATTTTTCGTCTAACGCCCGCAGTATTCTGAATCCGATACACTACATCATTAATTCTTTTAATTATCTTATATGGCCCTTCCCAGTGTGTTTGTTACTTAGGGGATAAGCCTTTCTTCCTTAGTGGGTTATAGAGCAAAACAAGTTCTCCTTCCGTAAATCCCTCTGAATTTGTGCGCAAGTCGTATCTGGCCTTTATCTTATCACTCGCAAATTGTGTACGCTGCCTTACAAACTGATACACTTCGTTCATTTCTTCACTTTTCCTGGAAAAATAATCGTGAATAGGAATTCCAGCTGAAGGACTCGCACCAAACTTTAAATTCGCAGGTAATCTTAAGTCTGTTCCAAAAACAATTTTAGATGGTGAAGGTGCTGTGGTATCATGAACCGCCGACCGATAAGCCATGAGGAATAATTGTTTGTGTGTATCCCAATCTTTTTGAATTTTATCAACCACTTTTCTGAGATACTCTTCCAAAGTCCGAATGAATCTCTCTACCATGCCATCAGATTGCGGGTGCAATGGCGTTGTTCGTGTTTTGTGTATGTTGAGGACTTTGCATACTTCTTTAAATACTGCTCAAAATTTCTTCCTTGATCTTAATGCAATTCCAACAGTACTCCAAAACGGCTTACCCAGTTGTTAACTAACGCATCCGCAACTGTTGTGGCTTCTTGATTTGTCATGGGATACACTTCAGGCCACTTGATGAAGTAGTCAATGACGACAAGCACATACTTATTACCCGCATCACTGACTGGAAATGGTCCGGCGACATCCATGTCGATACGTTCGAATGGTGCTCCCACGTTGTACTGATGCATCCCGCCGCGACTTCTGGCTGTTGGTCCTTTTGCTGGTACACATTGCGGACAACTGCGGATCCAATGGGCGACTGACTCTTGGCATCAAACCCAATAAAAACGTTTCTTTACCTTCTCGACCGTTTTATTTATGCCCAAGTGTCCTCCACTTGATCCACCATGGTATTCCGCTAATATCTCTTTTGTTTTGACTTAGGAACAACAATCAAACTTCGAGCGGACATGTCATCTTCACTTTCCCATACACGATATAGGCAACCGTCTTGTAGCTTTAAGCTTTGCCACTGTGCCCAGTACGCCTTAGTTATTGGGCTGTCGGAAGCTATCTCTTCCCATGATGGTTTTCTTTGCTGTTCCTTGAACATCATGATTTTTGTGAGGTCGGGATCACTCTTTTGATCAATTTGAATTTGTTCCGGAGTCAATTTTTCATCGGGCAAAACATTTAGCAAACGAATGTCAAGTATGTTTTCTTTTCCTTCCGCTCTTGAACAATGTCTGCATTCTAGTTTACATGGGCGTCGTGACAGAGCATCTGCATTTCCATTGTTTCCTCCTTTACAATGTTCGATTGAGAAATCGTAGCTCTGCAATCGCTCTATCCAACGCTCAATTTGGCCTTCCGGATCTTTGAAGTGAAGTAACCATCGTAGTGCTGCGTGATCGGTACTCAAGTGAAACTGTTGTCCGTACAGGTACACAGTTTTTCACACTTTCGATTACAGCAAGAATCTCCCTCCTGGTGACACAGTAATTTCGCTCGGGTTTGGACAAGGTTTTACTGTAGCATGCGATCACTTTTTTTTGTCCATTGATCACTTGAGAGAGAACTCCGCCGATTCCGTATCCACTCGCATCCGTATCAAGTATAAATTTCTCACCTGGAATTGGATACGCAAGAATTGCTGCAGAGCACAGCAGATCTTTTAATTTCAAAAACGCCCTTTCTTGATCATCGCCCCATTGAAATGCGCGGTTCTTTCTTGTCAACTCGTGAAGACTGCTAGCAACATTGGCAAAACCTGGAACAAATCGCCTGTAGTATGTACATAGCCCCAAGAAACTTCGTAGGTCATGTAGGTTTTGCGGTCTGGGCCACTCCTTCACTGCAACTATTTTATCTTCATCGGTATGCACTCCTTCCGTGGTAACTCGATGGCCCAGATACTTGACTTCTTTCTTGAAAGTGAGCATTTCTTTGAACTAAGTTGTAGACCCGCATTTTTCAATCGAAGGAATACTTCCTCTAGATTTCTTAGATGTTCGTTGAAATCCTTGCCCATAACAATTATGTCATCAAGGTATACTAGGCATGTTTTCCAGTGTAAACCATCAAATACGTGCTCCATTAACCGCTCGAATGTTGCTATGGCATTGCATAGTCCAAACGGCATTACCAAAAATTGCCATAGTCCATCTCCAGTACTGAATGCGGTCTTCTCTAGATCTTTCTTATCAATTTCTACTTGCCAGTAACCGCTTTGCAAGTCCAACGTGAAAAACCACTTAGCATTAGATAGTGTATCCAATGTGTCATCGATTCTTGGCAATGGATAACTATCTTTCTTTGTGACATCATTAAGTTTTCGGTAATCAACGCAGAACCGAGTGCTACCGTCCTTCTTTTTCACCAATACTACAGGTGAACTCCATGGGCTCACCGATGGTTCCACCACGCTATTTGCGTGCATTTCTTCAACCAAATGTGATACTTCGTCTCTTTTCGCAAGTGGTACCCTTCTTGGTGCTTGACGAATTGGGTTAGATTCTAACCCAATTCGCCAGTGTCTATTCGATGTTTTACAATGGCAGTTCTGCCATCCTTTTGGCCCTTTTCAGCAAATATACACCGATATTTGTCAATTAGCTGTTGCACTTGACTCTTTTCATTGGCAGTCAAATCCTTCGTCCACTCATTTATAAACCTGTGAGTAGATTGTTTGTCTATTTGCGATGTGCCGTAGTCCCTTGATGGATTTGACTCACAATTTATAATCGCTGATGCCACTTGACACTGGCCTATCACTGTTCCTTTTTTAATTAATTTGGACGAGTTTTCCATGTTGAGAACTCTTATTGGAACAACTTTGTCTTTTGTCGCTTCTACTAATGTTCTTCCGACAACAATATTACTTCTGCTCAATTGCTCATCATTCGCTTCTATAACCCAAAACATGCTTATTCCACAATCTCCATTTAATTTCGCCCAAACAATTGCTTCTGAATTAGGTGGTATTTTTCTATTTTTATAAGCAATAACTTGTTTAATTTTCGGGCTCTGGTCACAATCAATGTTTAGTTGGATCTCCGTGTTAGCATAACTCAAAATTTTTCTTGTTAAATCTAGTGTGAAACCGTTTCTTACCATGAAGTCCATGCCAAGTATTATTTCGTCTACTATTTCCGCCACTATAAAATCATGCTTAACTGTAGTAGTGCCAATAGTGATTTCCTTGGTAATTTTTCCTCTGATTGGAGCCTCTTCACCTGTCGCTGTTTGCACCGTTTCCGTAAATGTTACCTTAGGCGCAATTACTGATGCACGTTTTGTCTCCTGATCTCGTATACCATCAACAAACGCTTCGATCTTGCACTTTTCTTTGAAATCACTCGTTGAATCTGCATACGACAAATGCGCAAGCCTCTCGACGTCCGCTGCATACGCCTGCAAAAGTTTCGCCATTTCGTTGCATTCTGCCCTTCAACTCCATTCGGTATATCTGTATCTGTTTCATGAGATTGCTGCCGCTAAATAACTGTTTCGATCACTTTCTGGAACAGTCTGCAATACTTCGGCTGCGCCTCCTTTTAGCGCCACGATAAGTGCGGCTACGCTGTCTTCATTATTCCATCGATTACTTACAGCCGTGGTCTCAAATTGCAGCTTGAAAATGTTGAACGCTGTGGTTCCATTGTAAATCGGCGATTTTAGCCTCGTACCACTAACAACATGCTGTGTAGGTCCATTTAACTGCAACACGTGCAAATCTTTTTTTATTTCCTGGATTTCTTTGTCTATACCATTTTCTAATCTTTGAATTTTATCATCAACATCATTTATATGCGCTTCAAGTTAATTTACTTTGCTATGTAGAGTATTAGAAACTTCTAGAAGTTGCTTAGAATGTTCTTGAAGCTGTTCAGAATTTTCCTGAAGTTTCAGTTCTATTTTGTAAGAATTTTCGACAAGTTCATGCTTCATGTCTAATTTGAGCTGATTGGAATTTTCTAGAAGTTTTGTTTTAAGTTGATTGGAATTTTCTTGAAGTACCTGTTCCATTTTGTTAGCATTTTCTTTAAGCTGTTTGGAATTTTCTTGAGCCATTATCTGAAACTGTTGCTGCATAGCTTCGATCAATTGGCTCATATCAAAAACTTGGGTCTGTACTTTCTCCTCTGTGTCCAGATTTTTCGATGACGATGCTGCAGCTTCAATTTCAAATTCGTGCTCCGCGAGAAGAATGCCTTGGGCCTCCAATTCTTCCATTAGGCGCTTCTGCAGCTCTACTTTCGTACCAGCAGTTGCAAGATTACGAATCGACACCACTTCTGACACCAATGTTACGAAAATTCAGTCTACGTATCGTATCGCTGGATTGTGTACAAAATAAAAACTCTAATATTTGGTTTTAACTAGTATTATTTCAACTAGTATTAATTAACTTTATTTATTTAAATAACAACTTAAAGAATAATCACTTATATCAACTGCTGAATGTATACAATTTAGCTTAGCAATGTTCACTCACGAGACGTACTAGTTCACTATCAAATCACAACTGAAGTGAAGTACCTGAGATGCAGCTCCCTTATGTACTGCATGCATCAGTTCGTAAATGACGTATGCTATTGGCATCTCATTCGCACTCATGTATTTTAATGCGCTGATCTTCCATCTCTTTCTCGCATACTGCCTTAGTGCGCTGAATGATCTTCCGTCTCTTTCTAACACATTGCTTAGTGCGCTGAATTGTCTTGCGTCTCATTTATTATTGTTGAATGCTTGCACAGTGGGGCAAATTACATCTTTTCGTAACAATATTTTGGACTATGGGAGTGGCAAAATTAATTTTTAAAAAACTTTAAACAGTTTACATACACGTTAACATGGTCACGAAGATTTTTTTGACCAGATAATTTCTGGAACTCTGAAAAATATTTTTATATTTTTTATGTGTAACAGTTATAAACCAGATGCAAATTTTAAAGTAGGTGTTATTATGATAGTTAGGATTATCAAAATTATAGTCGGCCGACTAT
Organism: Dryomyza anilis; assembly: GCA_951804985.1. Classification (NCBI taxonomy): domain Eukaryota; kingdom Metazoa; phylum Arthropoda; class Insecta; order Diptera; family Dryomyzidae; genus Dryomyza; species Dryomyza anilis. The sequence goes on along the minus strand of OX638135.1, from coordinate 28,158,488 downwards.
AAATACCCTACACATATGTGTAGTTACCAGTCAAACCTATATACCGGTCACAAGGGTATACGAATCCTGAAAATAACTACAAACTTTCAATCGCTGAAGAATTTCCATTTATTTGATACCCATATTTAAAAATGGGTAGGTGTACCGAATTTCGATTTTTTTTTTGTAACCACAAATCGTTTCGCCGGAAAACATTATTTTCATGTATTTGAGCATGAGTCAATATATATTTGACCAAAAAAAGTTTACCTAAGCACGTATACAGTAATATTGCATACTCATTTTATATGAGGTGTTTGAACATAAGTGGTCGGTTCTAAGGTCACAATAGAACGATCATGCCAATTTTCTTGTTCAGACAGCTTAGATATATAAGTAATCTAAATCTAAAGTTTCATTGTTCTATCTCTTCTACTTTTTCTGTAATCGTGACAGACACACAGAGGGACAGACAGACATACGGACAGACTGTCAAGAATATATATACTTTTCCATACCGGAGATGCTTCGTTCTGGGCGTACCAAACTGAATATACCCTCTCACTCTTAGTGTAGGGTATAAAAAAGTCTATTTTTACAAGCTTTTATTATTACAAGCTTTTATTTAACTTCACTTGTTTGTTCGTTTGTTAGTATGTCAGGCACAAAAATATCAATTTTAACCTACTTCCTTATATCCGATCGAGTTGAAACTTGGAACACATATAGTATTCGATGTGACACATATAAAAATAAATTTCAAAATTCGAATTTTGGCCGATAGGGGATGCTAAAACTTTTTTTAGACTGTGTGAGGTCTGTTCTTTACCTAGAATGTTGAAGTTTAGAATATGTATAGTTTTAGACACGGGGAAAAATATGGCAAACTCAGAACTTTGAATTTTGTCCGCTAGGGGGCGCATTTGCTTTTAATGGACCCTCTAAAATGCGTTCTTCACCTAGAAAATTGAAATTTAAAACATGTATAGTATAGGCAACGGGTAAAAATTTGGCAAACATAGAACTTAGAATTTTCTCCGCTAGAGGTCACATTAATTTTTAATGGACCCTCTGAAATGCGATCTTCACCTAGAAAGATGTAATGCTTTTAATATAAAAAATAAAGCTGCTCATCCGATTTTCTTGAAATTTTTACCACAGATGTGGTATGATCTGGAAGGAATGATAGGATATATATGGGCGGGATTGGGCAAATAGACGTGGCACCTCCCATACAACCTAAACTTTCAATATGATATAACTCTGCACTTTCACCAGCTACGAACATGAAACAAAAAACTCAAATACAAAAAAAAACATTAAAAGTAAAAACACAAAAGGAAAAGCACAAAACAAAACAAAAGCAAAAATACAAAAATAAAAGCAATAACATAAAACTAAAATCCAAACTACAGGAAAAACAAAAAAAAAGGCAAGATAAAGAAAAACGAACTCACCACACTAAAACTCACCACACACAGAAGAATTTTACGGCGTAGATTTCTACTGGGAATAATTTATTTTAAACCCATACATTTATAAAACTTCACTTCCCTGATATAAATAATAAAAAAAATTTTTATATTAATAAAATCGATCCATATCTTTGAATTCACAAAATCTTGGCACGAGTCCTGCACGGTTCCAGCTAGTATATAATATGTATAGTATTGAAGACTGAAATAAATATGACATACTCAGAGCTTCGATTTTCCATCGCTAGAGGACGTTAAGTACGAACTTCTATATCGCAGTAACCACTGAACCGATCTCTGTAAAACTTGGTGCAGTAATTCTTTCGAGCACACAAATTAATGCAGTTCAGAAAGAAGTTCTAAATTTCATCGAGAGGGGGTGTTAAAGGCACAATATTATATCTCGGTAACTATTGAACCGATCTATGCAAAACTTCATTAAGTGACTCCTTCGGGACCCCAATTTAACATATCGTCGTTGTAGAACGAAAAGTCACAAACTATATGTTTATGAAAAATTAAAATTTCTAGTTTGTTGATTAATATTATAAAAAGTAATTGATGCGTTTTTAATGTTGAAATGTCAATTGATAGATTTACATTTTCTTATCATTTGGTTAAAAAATTGATATCATCTATTAAAAGTTCACAGATATATATAAAGATTTTTATAATGAATATTTGGCATTTTGAAAATGTATTTGGTGACTTTTCGTTCTACAACGACGATATGCTAGTGTGTAGTTCGAAATTATATCGATAGAGGGGTGCCGTGACATAACCCTCAACGGACATAACCCCCAATTCGAATTTGGGGGTTATGTTCGTCGGTGTTTCGGACATAACCCCCAATTTTTCGAATTTCGAATATGGGGTTTATGTCCAACTATGAATTCGACCCCCATTGGCGGTTATGTCCGATTTTATATTTTTGATTTTATTTTTTTAAATCGAATTAATTTATTTTGTTAAATTTGTTAGTTATTGATATTTTTTAAATACATTTTGTTGAAAATTTGTAACTTACACTTTTTGTAAATAAAATGTTGTTCTTCTAATTAATGTACAAAACAAATATGAAATTTTATTTTGGTATTTTTTGAATTTATGCGTAATTGAAGCGCCGCAGGCGTAATTTTATTTCCAAAAAATCGCGCGATTTATTGTAAATACAATTTAATACTTCTTTTTAATGAATAAAACAAAAATATAGTTTTATTTTGATATTTTTTGAATTTATGCGAAACTGAAGCGGCGCAGGCGAAATTTTATTTCCAAAAAAATCGCGCGATTTATTGTAAATAAAATTTAATTCCTCTCTTTAATAAATAAAACAAAAATATAATTTTATTTTGATATTTTTTGAAGTTATGCAAAACTGAAACGCTGCAGGCGAAATTTTATTTCCAAAAAATCGCGCGATTTTTTTGTAAATAAAATTTCATTCTACTCCTTAGTGAATAAAACAAAGATACATTTTTATTTTGACATTTTTTGAATTTATGCGAAACTGAAGCTCCGCAGGGAAAATTTTATTTCCAAAAAATCGCGCTTGTTTTATTCATTAAAATCGTTCTTCTATTAATGAATAAAACAAGGATATAATTTTATTTTGATATTTTTAGAATTTATGCGCCGCAGGCCAAATATGAATTTCTAAAAAAATCGAGCATGGTAACATATTTTTTAGAGGTTTATGTCCGCATAGTAACGTGGACTTAAGCAACAAAATCGATTGGGTATTATGACCGAATTTTTTTTGTGATTATGTCAGCGGATCTCGGCGGACATAACCCCCAATTTGAATTTGGGGATTTTGTCCGCGTTCTTATGCGGACATAGTCCCCATAAGAACGTAGTTATAAATTATATCGATAGAGGGTGTTAAGATCAAAATTTTATATCTCGGTAATCACTTAACTGATCTCGACAATGCTTGGTACAGGAAATCGTTGGGGAAATTTTCAAAGACTAGAAAGTAGTTCAAATTACATCGACAGAAGGTGTTAAGGGCAAATATTATAATTCGGTAACCGCTGAACCGATCTATGCAAAATAATAATTCTAATGACCATATAACGACTAAAAAGTAAAAATAAAAAAACTAATAAAAAAAAACTTTTTAAAAAACAACCTTTAATATAAATCTGTACTAAAAAAAAAAAAAAATAAATTTACATAAAATATAAAATATATTTATAGTAGGTATGTATATTTATAATGAATACTTATTAATATATTATATTAATTAATTATATTATTAAGATATACGTTTAAAGGATAAAATTTTAAAATTTACTAAGAGGTTTCCAAATACAAAAATAAAAGCGTGCGTTGAAAATATTAAAAATTACCAGCATATTACATTTGTAAATGTGTAGCCTACATATGAATTTTAACTATCAAAGGAATACAATTATGATCATATTTATATATATAAAGGGTTTTTGAACAGGGACGCTATAAAAGTAGACAGGGACAGCAAACGACGCCATATTTCCTGCCGCTCTTTTGACATTTCTCTTCAGTAAGGTTTGCCATTTCATGATGGAAAGATATACGAGCCAACAACGAGTCGAAATTATTAAAATTTACTACCGAAATTCGGAGTCAGTGGCCTCAACGTTAAGAGCGCTACGTCCAATTATTGGTCGTCATAATCGTCCTAGCAGATCAACAATTGAGCGTCTAGTGTAAAAATTTGAATTCACAGGCACAGTATAAAATGTTCCCGTGTCAGTGAGACAAAGAAGTGCCCGCAGTGTCGAGCATATTGCTGCCCCTGAGGCTTCAGTTGAAGAAAGCCCAAATGTGTCTCTCACACGTCGTTCTCAAGCGTTAGGCATCTCTGTGACGTCCTTGTGACGAATTTTGCGAAAATATCTTGGCCTACATCCTTACAAAATCAAATTGACGCAAGAACTGAAGCCGCTTGACCACCAGAAGCGTCCTATGTTCGTGAATTAGGCTAAGCAACAACTTGACAATGATTCGGATTTTCATCGAAAAATCATCTTCAGCGATGAGGCTCATTACTGGCTGAATGGCTTCGTCAATAAACAAAATATGCGTTATTGGTCAGACAGCAATCCACAAGTACTCCATGAGTCATCATTGCATCCCGAAAAAATTACGGTTTGGTGCGGTTTATGGGACTGCGGCGTCATTGGGCCGTACTTCTTCCGTGATGATCAAGACCGGCACATTACTGTGAATGGGAATCGCTACCGTTCAATGATAACCGAATATTTTTGGGTTCAATTGGATTATATGAACACGGAGGACATATGCTTCCAACAGGACGGCGCCACAAGCCACACCGCGAATGCCAAAATCACTTTCTTGGAATCCAAGTTTGGAGAACGTGTTATCTCACGAAATGGTCCAGTCGATTGGCCGCCACGGTCGTGCGATTTGACTCCGTTAGACTATTTCCTGTGGGGCTACGTCAAGTCTATAGTCTATGCCAACAAGCCAGCGACGATTGATGAACTTCGTACGAATATGGAACGTGAAATTGCATCAGTATCGGCCGATTTATGCTTGAATACCGTCGAAAATTGGGTTCAGCGTCTGGACTTCTGCAAGTATGCCCGAGGTGGACGACATGCAAATCTACATCATTTAGTCAATTTCCATGACTTAAATTAAGTTCATAAATAAATATTTCTAATTAAAAGTTCAGTTTTGCCAGATTATCCTTAGGTAAAAACATAACACATGCCAAAAAAATATCATTGGACTTCCGATACCAGCACTGCCTACAAAACTCACAGATACTTCCATCCCTAGTAGAAATTTTGGTAGGGACATGGTCATTAAGTGATCATGTCATTATTTGAGATTATCGGGATATGACGAGGCCCATAATGTCCTTGTAACGCAGTGTCCTGATCATGTACTGACCTCAGGCCATGATCATGTACTGATCGGGCAATTCCCCATTTTATTATTTACCCGACAATTGCCTTGTCAGAGCCCGAGCATAATAGGGTTTCTCTCATTAAATCTCGATCATTGTCTGATGTCATTTCGTTATGAGGAACAAATAATGTAGCTATGATCAGGAACATTGGCTATTTAGATAATGCAAACCCTGGTATGGCAATGATCATATTTTTTCTAATAGGACTTACCCAACGAAAACCCGATCATTTCCCGATGACGCATCGGGCAAATTTCTACTAGGGACCCCTTCTCCAAAATTATATTGCAAACTATTGCAAAGTTGTATTAAATTGCAAAGTTTATTAGTGCTAGAGTTGGACTGTAATATTCAATAATTTTGCCGCACGCTTTTATTTTTATTACAAGCTTTTATTTAACTTCACTTGTTTGTTCGTTTGTTAGTATGTCGGGCACAAAAATATCAAATTTAACATACTTCCTTATATACGATCGAGTTGAAACTTGGAAAACATATAGAGCCCTATTATGATTAGCGAAGCGAATGGTTTTGGCGAAGCGAACGTCCAAAAAGCTATTACGGTTACATTCGCCAGACTTCATTCGCCAAAAAACGGGAAAAGTTAAGCGATCGTAAAAAAACATGCAACACTCAACCGATTTTCATTCGTTTCAAGTGTCAAAATCAAGCGAATCAACAGTTCATGTGACGAATCGGCGAACGTATCTTTATCTATTGTTTTTCAGTTTTTCTTTTGATTTTTAATTTTTTTTCCTTGTGTGCTTTTGTTTATTAGGCTTTTTCTGATTTTCAATTTATCTTATCCTTTCGTTTTTTTAGAAGGATGTCTATAATTTTGAGTTTTTTGTGACCTAACTAATAAACGTAAAAAAAACAATTTTTTTTACACTTTTTATTTTGATTTTAAACTTAACACTAATAAAAGAAATGTCTGGAACTGCTCCGACTGCTGCTGAGGATGCAGCTTGGTTCATCGCGCGAAGTTATTTGTGCCACAGAGGAGGACAGACCACCATCACTGTAACTTATTGTAGTCTTCCTCCTCGTCGTCGCTCCAGCTTTCTGCACACCGCATTGGCTTCTGTTTAACACGCTCTTCTTTGATTGCTTTGGGCCCATCGTTTTTTTGGAACATTTTTATTATTTTTCTAAACAAGTATATTCACATCAGCTGTTTTGAAACTCTAGGGTTTCTTTAAATTAAAATAAAAGAAGTATTGCTCCAAATAAAAAAACTACTTTTTTTAATAAAAAGTATTTATTTTTATGTAAAAATTATTCCAATATTAACATTTAAAAACATATTTTACTGTACATTTTAACTAATTTGAATTGTTCCGAAGTTTATTTGGATACTTTTTAATCTTTTATAGACAAAAAATAACAAAAAACCGAAAAAGTATTATTGTTCTGAATCGAGTTAACGTTTTTTAAACCATAAATAATATTAAATGGTTTTTTAATAATAAAAAAATAGATATTAAGATAAAATAGTATCTGTTCTAAAAAAAAGGCAGTACTAAAAGTACGCAACATGATACTATTTTTTTCAACTCTGAAATGATAATTCTATCCGTCAATGTTGTAAGTGTTGCTTACTTTTAAAACCATAAAAATTAGTACATTCGCCAGTTCATTCGCCAAATTGCGTTCGCTTCGCCAAAACGTTCGCTTCGCCATGTACATTCGCTTCGCTAATCATAATAGGCCCCATAGTATTCGCTGTGACACATATAAAAATAAATTTTAAAGTTCGCTTAAACTATCCGTGTGAGGTCGGTTCTTTACCTAGAATTTTGAAATTTAGAATATGTATAGTTTTAGACACGGGGAAAAATATGGCAAACTCAGAACTTTGAATTTTGTCCGCTAGGGGGCGCATTTGCTATTAATGGACCCTCTAAAATGCGTTCTTCACTTAGAAAATTAAAATTTAAAACATGTATAGTATTGGCAACGGGTAAAAATTTGGCAAACTTAGAGGTCACATTAATTATTAATGGACCCTCTGAAATGCGATCTTCACCTAGAAAGTTGAAATGCTTTTAATATAAAAAAATAAAACTGCTCATCCGATTTTCTTGAAATTTTTACCACAGATGCGGTATGATCTGGAAGGAATGATAGGATATATATGGGCGGGATTGGGCAAAGAGACGTGGCACCTGCCATACAACCTTAACTTTCAATATGATATAACTCTGCACTTTCACCAGCTACGAACATGAAACAAAAAACTCAAATACAAAAAAAAAACATTAAAAGTAAAAACACAAAAGCAACAGCACAAAACAAAAGCAAAAATACAAAAATAAAAGCAATAACATAAAACTAAAATCCAAACTACAGGAAAAACAAAAAAAGGCAAGATAAAGAAAAACGAAATCACCACACTAAAACTCACCACAAACAGAAGAATTTTACGGCGTAGATTTCTACTGGGAATAATTTATTTTAAACCCATACATTTATAAAACCCATAAAAACTTCCCTGATATAAATAATAAAAATATTTTTTATATTAATAAAATCGATCCATATCTTTGAATTCACAAAATCTTGGCACGAGTCCTGCACGGTTCCAGCTAGTATATAATATGTATAGTATTGAAGACTGAAATAAATATGACATACTCAGAGCTTCGATTTTCCATCGCTAGAGGACGTTAAGTACGAAATTCTATATCGCAGTAACCACTGAACCGATCTCTGTAAAACTTGGTGCAGTAATTCTTTCGAGCACACAAATTAATGCAGTTCAGAAAGAAGTTCTAAATTTCATCGAGAGGGGGTGTTAAAGGCACAATATTATATCTCGGTAACTATTGAACCGATCTATGCAAAACTTCATTAAGTGACTCCTTCGGGACCCCAATTTAACATATCGTCGTTGTAGAACGAAAAGTCACAAACTATATTTTTATGAAAAATTAAAATTTCTTGTTTGTTGATTAATATTATAAAAAGTAATTGATGCATTTTTAAAGTTGAAATGTCAATTGATAGATTTACATTTTCTTATCATTTGGTTAAAAAATTGATATCATCTATTAAAAGTTCACAGATATATATATAAAGATTTTTATAATGAATATTTGGCATTTTGAAAATGTATTTGGTGACTTTTCGTTCTACAACGACGATATGCTAGTGTGTAGTTCGAAATTATATCGATAGAGGGGTGCCGTGACATAACCCTCAACGGACATAACCCCCAATTCGAATTTGGGGGTTATGTTCGTCGGTGTTTCGGACATAACCCCCAATTTTTCGAATTTCGAATTTGGGGTTTATGTCCAACTATGAATTCGACCCCCATTGGCGGTTATGTCCGATATTATATTTTTGATTTTATTTTTTTAAATCGAATTAATTTATTTTGTTAAATTTGTTAGTTATTGATATTTTTTAAATACATTTTGTTGAAAATTTGTAACTTACACTTTTTGTAAATAAAATGTTGTTCTTCTAATTAATGTACAAAACAAATATAAAATTTTATTTTGGTATTTTTTGAATTTATGCGTAATTGAAGCGCCGCAGACGAAATTTTATTTCCAAAAAATCGCTCGATTTTTCTCTATAGTGAATAAAACAATGATAAATATTTATTTTGATAATTTTTGAATTTATGCGAAACTGAAGCGCCGCAGGGGAAATTTTATTTCCAAAAAATCGCGCTTGTTTTATTCATTAAAATCGTTCTTCTATTTATGAATAAAACAAGGATATAATTTTATTTTGATATTATATGAAAAACTTGGTAAAATTACTCTTGCGGGCACCAAATTTAACATAGTCTAGAGTGTAGTTATAAATTATTTCGATAGAGGGTGTTAAGATCAAAATTTTATATCTCGGTAATCACTTAACTCGACAATGCTTGGTACAGGAAATCGTTGGGGAAATTTTCAAAGACTAGAAAATAGTTCAAAATACATCGACAGAAGGTGTTAAGGGCAAATATTATAATTCGGTAACCGCTGAACCGATCTATGCAAAATAATAATTCTAATGACCATATAACGACTAAAAAAGTAAAAATAAAAAAACTGATAAAAAAAAAACTTTTTAAAAAACAATCTTTAATAAAAATCTGTACTAAAAAAATAAAAATAAATTTACTTAAAATATAAAATATATTTATAGTAGGTATGTATATTTATAATGAATACTTATTAATATATGAAATAAATTAAATTCAATCTTATTCAAATTATATTATTTAGATATACGTTTAAAGGAAAAAATTTTAAAATTTACTAAGAGGTTTCCAAATACAAAAATAAAAGCGTGCGGCGAAAATATTAAAAATTACCAGCATATTACATTTGTAAATGTGTAGCCTAAATATGAATTTTAACTATCAAAGGAATACAGTTATGATCATATTTATATATATATATCTTATACATCACAAACCTACAACACTTTATACTTTAAATCTCGCGGCAAGATTGTATAGGAGATATCACGTCCCTTTGTCCAGTTACATCCAGATTCTACATGGCGATTATAATGTAAAGTATGAGCTTTTATTTCAATTTGTAAAACTATGTACTACTTTTATAAGTCGAGAGTTGTAGCATTTTAAAAGGTTTGCTTATTTGACAGGTGCCACACACCTCGGTGAATTTCGACTCTTTCTGGCAAGGAGATATATACATCACTTAGTCAATTTCCATGACTTAAATTAAGTACATAAATAAATATTTCTAATTAAAAGTTCAGTTTTGCCAGATTATCCTGAGGTAAAAACATAACTCATGCCAAAAAAATATCATTGGACTACCAGCACTGCCTAGAATTCTCATAGATACTTCCATTCCTAGTAAAAATTTTGGTAGGGTCATGGTCATGAAGTGATCATGTCATTATTTGAGATGATCGGGATATGACGAGGCCCATAATGTCCTTGTAACGCAGTGTCCTGATCATGTACTGACCTCAGGCCATGATCATGTACTGATCGGGCAATTCCCCATTTTATTATTTACCCGACAATTGCCTTGTCAGAGCCCGAGCATAATAGGGTTTCTCTCATTAAATCTCGATCATTGTCTGATGTAATTTAGTTATGAGGAACAAATAATGTAGCTATGATCAGGAACATTGATTATTTAGATAATGCAAACCCTGGTATGGTAAGCATGATAAGGGCATGCAAAGGCAACGAAAACCCGATCATTTCCCGATGGCGCATCGGGCAAATTTCTGCTAGGGACCCCTTCTCCAAAATTATATTAAAAACTATTGCAAAGTTGAATTAAAATGCAAAGTTTATTAGTGCTAGAGTTGGACTGTAATATTCAATAATTTTGCCGCACGCTTTTATTTTTGTATTTGGAAACCTCTTAGTAAATTTTAAAATTTATTTCTTATAAACGTATATCTTAATAATATTATTTGAATAATTTAATTTATTTCATATATTAATATGTATTCATTATAAATATACATACCTACTATAAATATATTTTATTTTTAATTTTTTAGTACAGATTTTTATAAAAGCTTATTTTTTAAAAAGTTTTTTTTTTATTAGTTTTTTTTGTATTTGGAAAACCCTTAGTAAATTTTAAAATTTATTTCTTATAAACGTATATCTTAATAATATAATTTGAATAAGATTGAATTTAATTTATTTCATATATTAATATGTATTCATTATAAATATACATACCTACTACAAATATATTTTATATTTTTAGTAAATTAATTTTTAATTTTTTATTACAGATTTTTATAAAAGCTTGTTTTTTTAAAAAGTTTTTGGTTTTTATTATTTTTTTTTTATATATTAATCAACCAATCTTTTCAGTATTTTATATTGCAATATGACACTGTTAGAAGCGCCGCGGGCAATTTAAAAAAAAAATATCGCGCCATTTTTTTATTTAAATTATTTGTAATCTAAAGCTTTTTTTTAGTGTATTTATACCCTACACATGTGAGGTACATGGTATATTAACTTTGAGCATAACTTTGTGTAACGCCTCTTAGCAGGCGTGGACGGTATGGAAGCGTATTCATATTCTTGATGAGTCCGTTTAGCTATGTCCTTCTGTCTGTCCGTTTGTCTTGCTGTCCGTATACACGATAACTTGAAAAAATACTGCTTAGAAAGCGATGAAATTTCGTTTCAATACATTTTAGACAAAAGATAGTTCAGTCAATGGAAATGAGCAAAATGGGTCAACGAACACGCCCACCTCCCATACTCGTCACTTATATGTAACACGTTAGGAACCAATAATTCGAAATACTTATAAAATTTAAAATGTATTGTTAGAATTCACCTAGAAATATGTGTTCCTAGAAATATTCGTTTTTTAATAGTGTACATTTATTCGCAAGTTATGAAAACAAATTTATGATATATTAGCCTTAAATCTCCACATATGTATTAAAAGTAGGCGTAATCCGCCCACATTTATTTTTAAAATTTTTTGATTATTTTTTTTTTTTACTTTCATATCAATTTTTTAAATTATTGGGGTATACGTCGAAAATTTCTGATATATAATATTATAATATTATGAGTGTAAGAATGTTCAACATAACTACGAACTTTAAAAAGTAGGTATACAATTAAATGTCCTATATTAATATCCCCACCAAAGTGTAGGGTATTCCATAGTCGGGCCCTACCAACTAAAAAAAAGTCCATCACATATGACCGAACTTACCCATGTGACCTATTTTTGTTTTAATAATAGAAGCGCCTCAGGCAAATTTTTTGGAAGAAATTCATTTGACATTATTTGTTTTAATAGTAAATTTTCTGAACAGTATTGATTCATTAATATTTTTGTTTATTTTTTTCGACAAATGTATACTTGTATTTTTAATTGACTCTCAAAATTTAAAAAATTTCCTTATGAAAGATACAGAAAAAATATTAAAAATAAAATAAAAAAAATAGAAATGACATCCAAATAATTATGAAATAATGCCTAACATAATACAACAGCTTTTTGAAAAATTCCGAATGCATCCCATAATTTATTAATTTGTCCGAATCGGATTTTTCAATTTTCTTTTTAAAAATTTGTGATATTTTTCCAATATAACCGACTCGGACTTTATATATTGGCAATTTTATACTATATAAAAATACATGACAATTTTTATATGTTTATATTTTTTGAAAATTTCCGACTGATTTTAAATATTTTCGAATTTATCCGAGTCGGATTTAATACATTAATTCGATAAACTACTCGTGATAAATATTTAAAATATTACAATTTTTAACATTTTATGATTTATTGCTACTTAAAAAATTGTGATAATGCCGAATATATACAACTTTTCGAATCTTTACAATATTTCCGACTCGTGTTTATCCGAATAAGTCCTACTGGCTTAGCTAGGGGGGAGAGGGGGGTGTCACACCCCCCACACCCTATAGGTCCGGCCCTGCATACAACGCTATTTGTTTAGCCAACATAAACTTAGATCATGGCAATTCTAAAAAAATAAATTTTATAAATATAAGCGGAATTTCCATTCTAATTCTGATTAGAACGGCGCAAAGTGGTTTCGGTTCATACAAGCGGCGGAAAAACATTAAGGAGTTGTCAGAAATTTATGAAATTTTGAACACAGTGTCTTAGATGGATACTGATCTTATATATGTAACGAAATTAAAAATTTATTAATGTTTAGAGGGCGTACCCATAGAATATTATATTTTTATTATATAATATTATACTATTCTATGAGATTATCGAGAATATTGGAATATAAGTAACATCTATAATGAATCTACAATATCTCGATAATGTTTCGAGTCTAATAGATTACGCATACGCTAAAGCTATTAACACTATTGATGATTTAAATCCCATAACTTAAAAAATGGTATTTTTATAGAAACCCAGAAAACAAATATACGTGAGTAAAATTTATTCTGTGGTTCCTAAATATTTAAGAAACAAATTGACATATTCAAATTTATAAAATTGCTGAATACACCATTGCATATAAATCCATATTGTGGTTCCCAACATAAAATATAATGAAAATCGTTTTTCCTGAATATTGTCGTCCATTAAGTAAATGCTAATCTTATTCACTACGATTTTGACGCACAGTGGAAACGGTTCAAAAAGGAGACATATAGTGTTCACCAAAAATGTTCCCAATAAAAAACGATATAATATCCCCAGAGACATTCAGTAAAAAATATACATAATAATATTTGTTACATATAACATATATAAAAAATATTGGAATGAACGCCGTTAATTGCGACATCGTTCATAATATATATGGAAAAATCATTTTATTTATGAACTATTCTTCGTATATACGAATCGCACAATTTGAGCGAAATTTGTATAATAAACGCGTTCAACACAAAGTAGGTAGGTAGGTATTTGAGTATGTGTCATAGTTGCCAGTTCCGTGGGAAATTTCCCATTTGTGACTGTGGGAAAGGTAATTCCCAGGGGAATTTTTAATGGCTGTGGGATTTTTTCCACAGTTTTCTTTATGTAACTGAATTTACGAACACACCACATAGAATTGTGGAAAAATCATTCAACATCAAAATCTGCACAAGTTGCAAAAAAAATATTGCTGCAGAACACAATATTTTTGTTAAATAAATAGTTTAACTTTATATTATTTTTTACAATTAATTTAGCATTTGCAAATAATAGCACTATTTCGAGACCCTACATTTGTTCAAGCATTTTTATTTGGATTTTCATTAATTTTTTGGTAAATTTTAAATGTATGCAATAATTTTCTTAGTGGTTTTTAATTCCCATGTGATTTTTATGTTCATATTTAATTCATTTAAGAATTTACCAGAGATTGAAAAAAACCGTACGCTACACGTACAGTACGTCAAGAGCACACAAACACAATCTTGCAGGGTAGCGTTTGTGTTTTTGAACACAAACTCTAACGCTACAAAACGAACACTAACAGAAAGAATAGAACACAACGATAACGAATTCCGATGCGTACACATACTCCTTTTCAATTTATAGTGATTTTTCATAGAACACAAACCGAAAACAGTATACACGAGGTTCGTTAGTGTTGTTTTTAGCGCTATTTTAGTGTTCTTTTTAGGGTTCTTTTAGAGTTTTTTTAGTGTTTTTTTTAGTGTTTTTTTTAGTGTTTTTTTAGTGTTTTTATAAAGTTTTTTTTTGTGTTTTTTTAGAATTTTTAGAGTTTTTTTTTGTTATTTTAAAAATTATAAAAAAGGAAGGGTTTCTGTACCAGAGGTTTTGTGGCGCCTCCACCAAGTGATCGAAGTGGATAAGGCCCCGCCCTCTTAAAATGGGCGGGAATCGCTTTTTTGTACCAACTTTTTTTATCGCTGAAATCGATAGACGAGGTCGTGAAATGGATGTAGCCACCCAGAGAGTGTAGGCCACGCCCACTCCAAGTGGGTGGAAATCGCCTTTTTGTACCAACTTGTTTTTTATTGCGGAATTCGATTGAGGAGGTCGAGAAATGGATGTGGCCACCGAGAGGGGTAGGTCACGCCCACTCCAAGTGGGCGGAAATCGCCTTTTTATACCAACTTTTTTTTAATGCGGAATTCGATAGAGGAGGTCGAGAAATGGATGTAGCCACACAGAGGGGAAGGCCACGCCCACTCTAAGTGGGGGGAAATCGCCTTTTTGTACCAACTTTTTTTATTTTATCTATTTGTATTTCTAATATATTTTATAAATTTCAAATATAAAAAAAAGTCAATCAGCCCAAGCGAGTTTCGCGATTAACGGAAGGTCGTCGGATTGTTTTTCTTCCAACGGAAAACAAAAGTTAATCAAGTTTTGGTACAAAAAGACGATTTACGCCCATTCGGAGTGGGCGTGGCCTACCCCTCTCGGTGGCCACATCCATTTCTCGACCTCCTCTATCGAATTACGCAATAAAAAAAAGTTGGTACAAAAAGGCGATTTCCGCCCACTTGGAGTGGGCGTGGCCTACTCCTCTGGGTGGCTACATCCATTTCTCGACCTCCTCTATCGAATTCCGCATTAAAAAAAAGTTGGTATAAAAAGGCGATTTCCGCCCACTTGGAGTGGGTGTGACCTACCCCTCTCGGTGGCTACATCGATTTCAGCGATAAAAAAAGTTGGTACAAAAAGCGATTCCCGCCCATTTTAAGAGGGCGGGGCCTTATCCACTTCGATCACTTGGTGGAGGCGCTACAAAACCTCTGGTACAGAAACCCTTCCTTTTTTTAATAATTTTAAAAAATTTTAAAATAACACAAAAAAAACTCTAAAAGAACACTAAAAAAAACACTTAAAAAACTCTAAAAGAACACTAAATTAACGCTACAAATAACGCTAAAAATACACAAACACTTACTTCGAGATAGAGTTTGTGTTCCTGGTACACAAAGCAATGTTGTATACTGTTCTGTTTTCGTTGCATTATATTCGTAATGTATTAGTTAGTGTTCGCAAACACAAACGCTAAGAAGGAAGGTAGCGTTAGTGTTTTTCATGTTAGGTTTGTGTTTTCGTAGTGTTCGTATCAAAGAACAGTACAGTAAGGTACAGTACGTTAGTGTTTTTTTTCGATCTCTGTATTTTACTGACCAATAAATGCGCGTCATGTCGCATGACGCGCATTGATTATTTTGACAACTCGTCGCGACGCATCGATAGTCGATGATAGCATATACAAATCTTAAATTTTATTATTCCTATGTCATTTCGAACAAATAGGCCGAATCGTTTCATTTGTTGTTTGCAACTCAAAGAAACGTGCACCGCTGGTACTTAACATCACGCAACAACAAACAGCAGCAATAGGCAGCAACAGCAAGAGTAGATATGAAATAAAATGTAAGTAGTTAAAAAATAACTAAATTAAAATAATAAAATTAAAAAATTAATATAATAAAATAATACAAGAAAAAACAAAATATATTTTTTTTATTTTTAATTAGTTTAAAGTTCATAAATACCATGAATATTTCATAAATATTATGAAAGCGTTCATCAATATTATGAACTTTTTCATTACGGGTTTATAAACGATTCATAAATTGGATGAGTTTGGTCATTGGTTGAGTAATAAAACAAAATTCATAAAATTGATGAACAATTTCATAAATATTATGGACTTTTTTTTCTGTGTAGGCTGATGCTGTTTTTCAAATATCTCAAAACGTTTCAAGAAGTTGCACAGAGTTCCAGAGAGTATAAATACTTGCAGGCGATATTTTCTGTAGTTTAAGGCAGAGTTCGGAAAGTCACATAAATGAATATACATAATGACTCACTCATGCATAAGCCGCATAAGTGAGAAAGCACACATTTAATTTTACAACACACGACATGAGTGAGTAAGAGAAAAAAAACCGACTTACTCTCTACTCATAAATGGATAATCATCGGAGAGTAAAACTTTACTACTCATGAGTGATGTCTTCAACTCATTTATTTTTCTTCTCACGAGGGAGTAGCATTACGCATTTTATCTTTTTCTCATACTCATAAAAGTACAAGGCCAAATTATATAAACATGGTGCTCATTTTTTGTATGTATGCAACGAGTAAGCGGTGTTGCGTTGAAACTTAAAATGTTTTATTTTATAAACAATGCCCGATTTATATTGGCTGCATTCAGCGATCTCAACAGTTTCGAAATTGCCGTTTATAATTATTTGAGTTAAAATGTGATTGAATGTCATCGAATGTTATCGATAACAAAACATGGACAGGTCTGATTTTATGAATGAAATAGCACATTGGAAGAAGTTATTTAAAATCAATCCCAAAGCCGTCTTTCGTCTATGAATTAACAGTCACAAAAAAAAAAAAAAATTTTTTATTTAACGCTAACATCATGATGACTTGACTTGCGAAGTCAAGCATTTATGTGCACCATTATCACGTGCGCGTTCGGAAAAATATTTTGAATTTAAATTTGTTAAAAATTAGTTTTAAACTTCAAAACGTAATTTTTTAACTGTCAATATTTAAGAATATTTCTTTTTTCCCCATATTTTTATTAATTTATAAACTCTCTTTTATAAATGTACTAATGCTGAAAACCAAAACCTACGCACAGCTCAGCCAACAAACATTTAACAAATTCGCATCGTTTTCCCAATTAACGCGAAATCAAAATATAAATGTTGCATTGTGCAATCTCAATACGGGATTTTTTTTACATATTTTTTAAATGTATTTCAATAACTTTATAATCATTCCAAATAATGAATAAAAAAAGAATAAAATTTGATATAAATGTTAAAATAGTAAATAATATTTATATTTGCATTTTTTTTAGTCATTTTTTATAAATATATCAATACAGATTGTCAACACTGTCAACACAACAAACATATGCGAATATAACAAGACAGCATCCAAGCTTGTGATCTTTTTATTCGAGAACTTATTTTTGTACAAGCTATACTGTGTTGCTAGCAGTGTTTTGCTGCTGTGTTGCGTGTTGCTGTTGTCATGCCATATATACAGGGTACAACGAAAACTTCAATGTGCCTGTATTGTAGATTATGTATACGTATATGTATATTATATATACATAATGACGTCGCTGTTTTAAAAATCATGTAATATACGTATAAATTTAGCAAAAATTAATCATGATATTCAGCAAAGAATAATAAAAATGATTTGGTATTTATTATATATGATTATAGCAGAGGAAAAATGTTACGATTTCTAATTCGCTTTTATTTGTTATAATACTTAGTAATTTAAAACGCGAGATATTTGCAAACCATTTTTTCCCACACTTTTTGAACACATTATTGAAACCTCGGTAAAAATGTTACTGGTTGATATCTCATAAAATGATGCATAGAAAATTTTATAACCCACATTTTAGAATGTTGCAGTCATTTCCCATAATATGCTTTAACATTTTTTGGCATATTTGGAATTTTTATTTAAGGTTTATGTCAATCGATAGGCACTTTAAAAACAAACATTTAATGCCTTTATGTAAATATTTTATCTTGTACATATAAAAAGTTATAGCCAAATCAATTATATAATTTTACACAACATTTCAAAAATACCACAGATGGGAAGATTCCAACAGAAATGGCAACAATGATGTTACACTTTGCAAGCCTGTACAGTGAGTAGATCAACGCATTCTCTTTGGCCTTGAACAAATATGAGTTGACGAATAGTGAGAGTTTGCTTGTTGCACTCTCTCATGTGTAATGCGGATGGAGAGGTGAAACGCAAAACTCTCTTGTGAGTAGCAAAATATCTACTCACAAAACGCGACTCTCTTATAAGTTGTGAGTTTGCTGTATATTTTCTGGCTACTCACTCATGAGGTGAGTATCAACGAGAAAAAATTATTTTGCAAAACTCATGAGTTTGAGTGAGCGTGAGTGAGTGAGGATTTCCGAACTCTGGTTTAAGGATCTCAGCTGTTTCGTGTGTCGAGCAGATCTGTTGCTACTGTTTTTGCGGGTTTCTGCACAGAAAAAAAAGTTCATACTATTTATGAATTTGTTCATCAATTTTTAAAATTTTTCATTATTACTCATTATTATTTCATTATTACTCATTATTACCAATGACCGAATTCATCCCATTTATGAATCGTTCATAAAACCGTTATGAATAAGTTCATAATATTGATGAACACTTTCATAATATTTATGAAAAAATTCATGATATTTATGAACTTTAATCTATTTAAAATAACAAAAAACATTTTTTTTTTATTTTGATGTATTCTTTTTTTATTATTTTATTACTTTTTTATTTTATTATTTTAATTTATTTATTTTTTAACTATTTACATTTTATTGTATATCTACTCTTGCTGTTGCTGCCTATTGCTGCTGTTTGTTGTTGCGTGATGTTAAGTACCAGCGGCCAAAACTATAAGACGTGCGACTTTGCAAAACTCGAAAAAAAAATGGCGATGTTGTTTCACTGTGTAAAATTTTGGACAACTCAAAACAGCTGTTTGTTAATTCAGATACTGAAAAAATTGTCAAATTTGCCAACTTTACACATTTTTTGCAACTGAACTACTCAAATGCAATAGTTCGAAGGTGCACGCAACGAGTCTAAAAATGATCAATATTTTTTTTTAACTGTGCCGAAAATTCATAGTTTAACAGAAAAGTGAAGAATTATTTGCATTTTCTCATAAAAATTGTTTAATTAATGAGAAAAAAATATCAAAGTGGTGAATAAAGACAAGTGTGTCCTATTTTCTTCCTTTTATGAAAAAAAGGGACAAAACTTTGGCAAATATTACAATATAAAAATAACTTTATTATACGTTCATTTTAATATTTATAATATTTTTTTATAGTGAAAACTTAATTTTACAAAATGAATATAAGAAAACAAAATATTATTTTAATTAAATCATAATTTTAGACAAAAAAATTAAATTATTTATTACTTAATTGAAACAAATATAAGAAAAAAATATCAAAGACATACAATTGTTATAAAACGGTGATGATGAGTGATAACATGGAAACCATGAATTATTCAGACTTAAACTGGAACTATATTACGTTTAAGTACGTAATATAGGTCCAGCACATTTTTAATTTTATTATATTTGACAATTTCGTACGCTTGTTAAGCGAAATATACATACTGATCATGTATTTCACCTTGAGAACGATATCGCTTGAATATCGAGTGACTGAACTTTTTGAGTAATACAAAATTACTACATATACTAAAACGTTGATTGTGATCTTTTTGAGAGTCTTTATGTTTACAGAAAATGTTTTTTTTTTATTCAAATCCTGTTTGACAAACATTTTAAGCAAGTATTGAAACCTAAACGAATAACGGTTTCGATTTCGGTTTTTTCGGCGTTTCGGTTTCGGTTACGGTTTTAAGTTTTTATAACGAAACGGTTTCGGTATACCGGTTCCATGTTACGGTTTTGGTTTTGATTTCGGTTTTTGTATAAATTTTCTTTTTTCCATATTTTTCAAATAATTTAACATTGTTTATACGGTGCAAAGGTATGTTCAAATTATGATATTGGGGTAAAGTGGGAAACGTAATTTAAACAATGTTTGTTGTTATTTTAGTTAAAATATTGTGTTTTATTAATTATTTAATTGATTACACCAAGAAAAAATTTTAATTTAAAATTTCGTGACCACAAACCAATGAAAAGCAACTTTTTGACATAACCTGAGATATGATCTGAATTGCAAAGAAGAAGAATTTTGTACAATTTCCATCCATAAAAGCCAAAGAAATTAAATTGCAACAATTCAGTGAACTGCAATATATGTAAAATAATGATGATCATTTGCAAGAGCAAGGCAAGAAATGGTAATCTTGTTCTTGTTCTTACACGCTGAGCCTTGCTCTTGCATAGGTACATATGATCTTGTTCTTGCAATACATTTCTTGCTCTTGCTTGCAAGAATCTTGCAAAATTTTACTTTTTAAATTTTAAATAAAAGATCGAATACAAATATCTTAAACTGCATATTAATTATGAAAACGAATATAATTTGAACACTAATTGTATTTAAGTTACTCATTTCCATATTTTCAATATCTTCAACAAAAAATAAATTATTTTACTAAGAAAAAAAAAATGAATTATATTTTAACAAGAATTAACTAATAAAAAATAATTGTATAAATCTAGTGATGTTGACAAGACAATTCAAAATCTCAAGGCCATAATAGAATGAACATAATATGTTCAATGCATATTATACATTCATAATAAGTATGAGGAATATTTCGTATAGGCATATTTCTGTTTTCGTCAGTGATTAAAAAAAATCCGTATGCTACACGCACCGTATGTAAAGATAACACAAATAATATCTTGCAGGGTAACATTTTTTTTTTGCGAACACAAACTCAAACGCAAACGCTACAAAGCGAACACTAACAGAAAGAAGAGAATACAACAATAACGAATTACGATTCGTATATACACACTTTCACAACGACAACTCTTTGTTGCTATCCGGTATCATCGCAAGGCAACAAACAGACGCATGACAACAGACAGACGCATGATAACGGACAGACGCATGATAGCAGACAGTCGCATGAAACCACACTTCATGTATGTATCTAGTACAGCTATCTAGTTGGCAACAACAACGAGTTTTCTTTGTGGTACAAAAAATGTCCCGCCAAAAATTCTATCAAAAGCTTGGATGCTGCTTTATTGTCATGCTGCTATATTTGCATTTCTGTTGTTGGTGCACTTTCAAACGAATCAGCGGATTTGTGAAAAAGAAAAACACAAAAAGCAATATACTTACATATAAGCTAAATGAGGTACACTGTGAAAATGTTCATATATTATTTTTTTTTTGTTTTATAAGTTGAATGAAATAATGCACATAGAACTTGACTTAAGTAAATTTTTTGATTTTACAATTAACAAAAAAACTATGTATAAAAATAAAAAAAAAATAATAATGAAGAAAATCGAAAAAAAAACATTTCTTTGTCTATTTTATCTTATTGAAGCTACTTTTGACGCAATTTTGAAGCTATTTACCGCTACAAAAGTTCTTCACAGACCTTATTTTTAAGATGCTTATATTCATTAGCATTGAAAAAATTTTGGGAACTCAAAATTTTATTAAATGACATTTTACTTAAAATCTTCTATATAAAATAAAATATGTTTTTCGGTTTCTATTTATAGGTACTTTTTAAAAACCGTTTTAAACCGGTATAAAACCGAAACCGTTTATATCGGTTTTGGATTTCGGTTTATTACTGATTTTCGTATAACGGTTTCGATTACGGTTTCGGTAAGATAAGAAATATATTTCCTCATTTTGTAGCGAAATGGTTCATAGTACGTTTCTATTGTCTAAGGAACGATTTTATGGAACATCCTAAGGCTGATTTACACTGAACACTTAAAGTTTGCATCATAACGATTAACCACTATTTTTAATGGTTTCTTATTAACAATTTCGTTGAGGAGTTATTACTTGTGGAAAAAGTCAGAAGAGTATCATAATGTCTTTGGGACAAATATTCATCTTTAAAAATGAGCTAGGGTCTCCAAACAACTAAATTCTCCAACACGTACTATTTCTGAAATATAATCCTACTAATAACGAAAAATAGTTCTAACTTTAATTTGAATAAAGTCTTAGATATATATTATTACAATAATTTTGGTTCAGTGAAAATTGCAGCTATTCTTATTTAAAATTATGTCGTTGATTCCGAATATGGCATTGGTTTTTTCATATTGGCTCTAGTTTTTGAGATATGGTCCATTTTTATTTTTTCATAGTTTTGCTCTTTTTTTATTTTTCATATTCCTACCAATGACAATAATGAAAATATTTTTTCAGCATAAAACACAGAGAACCTTGCGCTATAATACATTTTTTTTTATTTAACGGAGAAAAAAATGGTTTCCGAGATATAGCAAAAAAAAAATTAAAAATATACAAAAAATTACAATTTTTTTTAATAAAAAAATATTAATACTTGGTAAAAAAAATTGCGAAAAACGACTGTTATGCTTTTTTGTGTAGCACCATGTAACTTCTTCTTCGGAATCAGCGTCAAATTTTAACTAACAATTGCTGCAATTTTTACTGCACCAAAATGCATCAACATTTTTACTGCACATAAATTAAAGTTAGAAATATTGTTCGTTGTTAGTAGGCTTTAATTTCAGAAATAGTATGTGTTGGAGAATTTAGTTGTTTAGAGACCCCAGCTCATTTTCAAAAAGGAACATTTTCTCCAAAGACATTATGATAGTTATCTGACTTTTTCCACAGGCAATAACTCCTTAACGAAATTGTTAATAGAGATCAATTAAAAATAGTGGTTAATCGTTATGATACAAACTTTAAGTGTTCAGTGTAAATCGTCCTTAGGATGTTCCCTATAATCGCTCCTTAAACAATAGAAACGTATGAACCATTTCGCTACAAAATGACGAACTATATTTGTTATCCTTTGAACCCTTTCGGAGCCCATAGCGCCTAACCCAGACGTGTAGATGTATAAGAATATACTATAAATTTTATCAGTAGACAATATAGAAGCACAAAATAAAAAAATCGGAGTTCAATTAAAAAAGTTGATATTTTGCCGCACTGTGAAATATATTTTTTAATAAGAAATAGAGATAAATTGAAAAAATTGAATGTAAATGACGATAACTTGAGAAAAGAAAATGGTAGGATTTTGGTTCAAACTGATTTTTAAACTAGAAATGATGATGAATATAACCCTATTTGTACTTTTTATACCCATTTTTCTCATATTTATGATTGTTTCTAGAGCACCGTGTGAGAGATGGTTGTCTCAAATACGATCTAAATAATTTGTAAATAACTTGATATTTAGGGCTGTTTCTGCTAATCATCTTCGTTTTCTTAGTGTAGGGATTTTATCCCCTAAAATGAGAAAATCTAAGGCATTATTGTCCAAAATGAATAAAAGTTGTCCAAGTTGATTAACAATTTGTCCAAGTTGCGACGCACACTAACAGAACGATTTTTACAACTACATTGACGGAGTTTCATGTCTTGTGGTCTATGTCTGAGGCGCTCGTTTCTTTGGAGTTGTAAACAACAACGGAAACGATTTGCTTTATAAGTATGAAATGACATACGCATAAAAAACTAAGAACTGTATCTGCTTTCATCGAATATCGACGCGTCGCGACGAGTAGTCAAAATAATCACTGCGCGTCATGCGGCGTGACGCGTACGTAAAATAAAACTAGTTGGGATTGTTAGATGACATGGGAAATTTTAAAGTAGCGACATTTTATAGTCGGTGTTATTATAATAGTTAGGATTATCATAATTATAGTCGGTCTAAGCCGACTATAAATACCCTATACATGTGTGGTTACCATTCAAAGTGGTATATAGGTCACCAGGGTATACTAATCCTGAAAATAACTACAAACTTTCCATCGCTAAAGAATTTCCATTCATTTGATACCCATATATAAATATGGGTAGGTTCACCGAATTTCGATTTTTTTTTGGGAACCACAAGTCGTTTCGCGGGAGAACATTATTTTCATGTATTTGAGCATGAAGTCAATATATATTTGACCAAAAAAAGTTTACCTGAACACGTATACAGTAAAATTCACCAGTAGATGTGTTTTATATGATAAATTTGAACATTAGTGGTCGGTTCACAAGTCATAATGGACTGATCATGCCCACGGACAGCGTAGATATATAAGTAATCTAAAGTAGGAGTTTCATTTATTTAGCTCTTATAGTTTTTTTGTAATCGTGATTTCAACAGACAGACAGACGGACATCGCTAAATCGACTCAGAAGGTCATGCTGATCAGGAATATATATAATGTTCCATACCGGAGATGCTTCCTTCTGGGTGTTACAAACGGCGTACCAAACTGAATATATCCTTTCACTCTTAGTGTAGGGTATAAATATCTATTTATAGAATGGTCAAAAGTTGCATGTCACACATACGATCATACACAAATACCTACCTACTTTGTGTTGTATTTTCTATGCTCCTTTTTGTAGACTGGTTTTTTATTTTGCAGTATCGCCTTTATGCTCGGCTGAATTGCACGTGACGTGGAGTATGTGCTACTTTGCGTCAAAAAATGAATATGAATACCTTAATGAACGCAATTCATAACAATTATGAACGTGTTTATTATATCAATTTCGCTCAAATTGTGCGAATTATATAAACGAAGAATAGTTTATAAATAGAATGATTTTTTTCCATATATATTATGAACGGTGTCTCAATTAACGGCGTTCATTCGATTTATGAAATTTTGTTTTTCTGTGAGCAACTAATGCTGTTCATTCTTCTGTCCTTGTTATTATTTTGTATTTGTATATTTTCTGTTCTGATACGAATTTCGTTCGGATTTTTTTCCAAATAACGTTTGTTGAGATATTTTTTGTTTTTAGCGATCTTGGTAATCTGGAAAAAATTATGAATGAACAAAATTACTAATTATTATAAACTACTAATTAAAAGAATTAGTAAAATTACAATTATTATATTTAACTTATTATTAATATTAATACTCAAATATTTAATTTTATTATAATTCTTTTATTATTAAATTAATTTTAAAAGTTATTATTAAATTATATTATATTTGAATTTTTAGTGAAAAAAATTTTATTTTTAGTGAAAAACTTAAATTTTTATTGAAATATTAATATATAGTCAAACATTGAAATTTTAGTGAAAAATTGAATTTTTAGTGAAAAATTGAAAACTTTTAAATTATGTAGTAATTTTCCATACAAAAACAACTACATCAGTTTAGTAAAAATAAATACTTATGCTGTTGAACATATGTATTTATTTTAAAGACATTTTTAGTTATTTTTAATCAGGGCTCGGGTGGAACCGGAACTGGAACCGGACCGGAACCGTTTCATTTTTATAGAACTGGAACCGTTTTTTTAATATTTTATGGAACTGGAACGTTATTTTATTTTTTATAGAACCGGAACTGGAACTGGAACAGAAAACAAGAACAGGAACCGGAACTGGAACCATTACTAAATTAATTAGATCAGAAATTAATATATCAAAAAAATAATAATTAAATCTATTTGGACAATGAATTTGGAAATAAAAACAAATGTTAATTAAGTTACACATGTGGAAAATGGCATTTTAAAAAATGTTGAGCTTTGCAAATTTTCTTTATACATATTGATTGTCATACAAAATATGTTTTGTATTTTTGACAAATATTTCATTCACTTATTTCTCAAAAGATGTATTTTATAATTAATGTTCACGTTTTACTAACGTTTAAGATCGTGTCTCTGCAAGGAAACATAGAGACGACTATAGTTTAAGATCGTGTCCCCCCGCAAGGAAACATAAATACGACTATTAAACCATGCGTCTTTATAAATAGTCAATTCCCATATATTATTATATTTGTTAGTTTAAAACATACAAGTAGGAATGAGACACACGACGTTTGAATACAAACACAAATTATTTTCTAATTTCTATAAAAGTTTATTTTGCCCCTTATCATGTATCTTTTTATGATCGTCTCGTTCCCTTCGCCTAAAATTGGTGTAACGTATTTAAAAGGCTTTTTTCGTTTCGCGATTTGATTCGAACGTTTGTTCTATAATTTTGTTTTGCCAACACAAATTATTTTTTTTTTACCTTCACGTATGATTTATATAAAACAACTCTCAAAACAAACATACTCAACGTTTCGTTTGATACATGAATTAAAAATTGTAGTCAGGGGGTTAATATAATAAATTGTCGCCCGTTCGAGCTTCATGGCAGCCTTTTGAAACTATCTCCTAATATTAAAGAAATTCTGTCAGCCAAATTCTGTCACGTTAAAGGTTACTAAGTTTTGTCAAATTTCTAAAGTATTCTACGTCCGTCTTACACCACCCCTATACTCATTTTGCTGATGTTAAAGTTGAATGTCAATATTTAATATATATTATTTTAACATTTCAAATATGTCCAAATCTTTGAAACCACACCATCTGGAAAGATGATTTTTAGCTAATAACTTTAAATTGTGTTGTTTCACCATACCATACATATTGGTGTTAAATAAATACTGAATGTAGTTAAAATAAATGAAGATGTAGTAATGTATCTACATATTTTTAACTTATTAGAAAAGAGAAAATGTAGTTATTTTCAATACAAATGTATCAAAAATTGTATATAACTGCAGTCAAATTATGTAGTTAATTGCATACAAATAACTATATCAACGAAGTAAAAACGAATACATTTGTGTATGGACGTAAATCAAATACATATATATTTATTTTTAAGACATTTTTCTTCCTTTTAATGCAGATTTTTTTTGTTGTATATATACAAACGTGCTGGATATGGCATAGCTTCACCGGTGCGAAGTTTTTGTATATATTTTTTTGATTTGATTTATATATTAGTACAATAAGAAGTGATTATTTTACAGTTCAACAAAATTAAAATAACGTAGATATAAGGTCAGTAAATAAAAAAGTAAAAATCAAAAAAAAAAAAATAAAGAATAATGCATAAAATGTACTTATAATTTAACATATTTGAAGAGAAATTAGATGTGTGGTTACTTATAAATAGTAGATTAAAGATGTTAATAGATTATTGTTCTGAAAAATGTATTAGTATATAATACATAAATCTACATGATTTAAAATATAAAATATTAAATGGTAATGTGTTCCAGAGTTGAATTGCGTTAATAAAAAAATAGTCTTTGCGATTGTAGGCAGTTAAATTTTGGCAAAATTAAATTGAGGCTTCTATTTCAAACGCAAAGACGTAGCTTATCAGAAAGATATGCTGGAGTTTTGGAATATAATAACTTTTGCAGATATATGCAGTTTCTTATATCCAGATAGTTTGTAAAGCTACATACTAATATGTCCTTATTTACATCTTCGACATGTGAAAAAGGTCTCAAGGGAAAAACATATGGGGTCACATTATTAAAATCACGTCTTAGGAGGTCAGGAATAATAGGATTTAAAAAAGTTTGGTTGTATGGGACGTGTCACTCCTCTGTGTCCAATCTATCCGTAGTGGCTATATAAACGAATCCTCATTATTGAAATACAATTCCCATTGTTGGTGCACTTAATGCATTCTCATACAAGACAAGAAATGGTAATCTTGTTCTTGCACGCTAAGTCTTGCACTTGTTCTTGCATAGGAACATATGATCTTGTTCTTGGTCTTGTTCTTGCAATACCTTTCTTGCTCTTGCTTGCAAGAATACTGCAAAATTTTACTTTTTAAATTTTAAATAAAAGATCGACGACAAATATCTTGAACTGCATATTAATTATGAAAACAAATAGAATTTGTACACTATTTGTATTTAAGATACTTATTTTCCATATTTTTAATTTCTTCAAAAAATTTAAATTATATTTTAACATGAATTAACTAATAAAAAATAATTGTATAAATCAAGTGATGTTAACGAGAGAATTCAAAATCTCAAGACCATAATAAAATTAACATATACATTCATAATAAATATAAGGAATATTTGGTATAGGCATATTTCTGTGTTTGTCAGAGATTAAAAAAATCCGTATGCTACACTACCGAGAGAACATAAATAATATCTTGCAGGGTAATATTTATCTTTGCGAACACAAACTGAAACGATACAAAGCGAACACTAACAGAAAGAAGAGAATGCAACAATAACGAATTACGATGCGTATACACACACTTTCACGACGACAACTCTTCGTTGCTATCCTGTATCATCGCATGGCAACAAACAGACGCATGACAACAGACAGTCGCATGGCACCACACTAGTACAGCTATCTAGTTGGCAACAACAACGAGTTTTCTTTGTGGTACAAAGAATTTCCCGCCAAAAATTCTATTAAAAGCTTGGATGCTGCTTTATTCGCATTTTTGTTGTTGTTGCACTTTCAAACGAATCAGAGGATTTGTGAAAAAAAAAAACAAAAACACAAAAAGTAATATCAGCTAAATGAGGTACACTATGAAAATACTCATTTATTATTTTTTTGTTTTGTTTTTATAAGTTAAATGAAATAATGCACATAAAACATAACTTAAGAAAAACTTAATTATTTTACAATTAACAAAAAAACTATGTATAAAAGTAAAACAAAAGTAAATGAGGTACACTATGAAAATACTCATTTATTATTTTTTTGTTTTGTTTTTATAAGTTAAATGAAATAATGCACATAAAACATAACTTAAGCAAACTTAATTATTTTACAACTAACAAAAAAATTATGTATAAAAGTAAAACAAAAGTAAATGAGGTACACTATGAAAATACTCATTTATTATTTTTTTTGTTTTGTTTTTATAAGTTAAATGAAATAATGCACATAAAACATAACTTAAGAAAAACTTAATTATTTTACAATTAACAAAAAAACTATGTATAAAAGTAAACCAAAAGTAATAATGTGAATAGCACAGTGCATATGCACAATCGATGTACGAACTAGCGTAGCGAAGAAAGAGAAACAACATTGTTTAGCACTTTTGAAGCTATTTACCGCTTCAAAAGTGCTTCACAGACTTTATTTTTGAGATGCTTATATTCTATAGCCTTGAAAAAAAATATATATATTAATGTTCACGTTCATAAATATTTTGCACGCTTTCCATTGTTACTTGTTGTTCAATATTTAGTAATATCTTGAATTCTTTTGAATTTCATTATTACCTTAAAAACATAATAAATACATTATAATGATAAAAAAATGCAAGACTCTTGCTTTTCTTGCATTTCTTCCAGTGTTAGTCTTGCACTTGCTTTTGTTCTTGCATTTCTTATCTTGCAAGAAAATCTCGATCTTTTTCTCGCTCTTGTTCTTGCAAAAAATGCAAGAACAAGACATTTTTGATCATCACTACTTTGTAAAATATAGTGATATTAATTCATGTTTTGATGCAGTTTTTACTAAATTTTTTAGTGATTTATAATTATTTTTAATAATTTAATTTCATCTTAAAATAATCGCAAGGGATGTTAAAAACATATTCTAAAAAAAAATGAGATGGGCATCTACCTTTGAGATTAATTTGACCGACTATTATTTTGATAATCATAACTATCATAATAACACCTACTATAAAATTTCCCATGTGATCTAACCTTCCCAACTGGTTTCTATTTATAGTTTGTTGAAAAGCTAATAATAATTTTTAACTGATGACTTACCCACTTTTTAGTGTGTTTGAGAGACATAATTTCAATACAATTTTAAAATTGTCGATTTAGGTACGAACACGCTTACTTTGAGGTCCATTTCCCATATTCGGATTTCGCTGAAAATTCTTCACATCGATTTTCTCATCCAATAGAGCATTTCTAGGGGATGACCTTTATAATCAAACATGATGATTTTTTTTCATATAAAGTCATTGTCAGTCTAATGTACACTGGAGGATGAGGTGCTCCTGGACATGTCCATGATGGCCTTGCACAAAATTTTGTTTGTTCATTATGTTTTGAAATGCCATAAAATGATTTTGGACGTGTATACTGGAGGATTCGGTGCTCCTGGACATATCCATGATGATCTTGGACAAAAACAATTTTTTTTTCATTATGTTTTGAAATGCCATTACCATGATTTTGAACATGTACACTGGAGGATGAGGTGCTCCTGGACATGTCCAGGATGACCTTGTACAACAATTTTTTTTCATTTAGTTTTGAAATATGATTTTGGAAATCTCTATTGAAGGATGAGGTACTCCTGAGTATGTCCAGGACGACCACTCCAAGTGAGCGGAATAGCCTTTTTGTACCAACTTTTTTTTAATTGCAGAAATCGATAGAGGGGTCGAGAATGGAAAAGATCAAAGAGATAAATAGAATCACAAAGATCATTTTTATGGCTTTCAAAACATAATGAAAAGAAATTGTCAAGGTCATCATGGACATGTCCAGGAGCACCTCATCCTCCTGTGTACATGTCTAAAGTCATTTTTTAGATATTTCAAAATATAATTAAAAAAAAATTGTCCAAGGTCATCCCGGAAATGTCCAAGAGGACATGTCCATCGTCCAATGGACAAGTCGAAACCTTTGCTTACATATCATCCAGTAGCAATCGTGTTTGTCCAATATCTCATTTGTCTCCCTTTCTAATAATTTTTATCATCATTTGTCTCATCATTTGTCTTATCATTTGTCTCCTCATTTTTCTCTTCATTTTTCTCATCATTTTTTTCATCTTTTCTCATCTTTTTTCTTTTTCTGATAAGAAAAATTGAAGATAGAAATTATTTTCAGCATCAATAATGAGTACGTACTTTTGAAATGAGAACTAATTTCGATCATTGAGCGATATATGTTATCGCTATGATGGACATTTTTATTTTCATCAATTTATATCCCTCATTTTGTGAGGGATATAAATTGATAAATATCTTTGAGGGATATTTTACGAACTCTGCATCTATCCTTACACTTTAAATAGAAGCAATTATATTAAAATGCCGACTATTACTTCCAATACAGTTTTGAGGTACCTGAAAACAATTTCAATAACATATTCGGCGGGTCCTGACTTCATACCTAGTTGTGTATTAATGCGGTATTTTTACATAAACCATTAACCACATTGTTTAATGTGTCCCTTAGCACAGGTATATTTCCGGATATATGGAAGGAATCATTTATTATTCCCCTGTTTAAAAGTGGTAGTAGATCTAACGTTGTAAATTACAGAGGCATTTCAAAACTAAATGCTATACCTAAATTATTTGAAAAAATATTAACCGATCAGCTCACACATAGTTTGCTATCAATTGTTTCACCATAACAGCATGTATTTTTGAAAGGTAGATCAACATGTACCAATCGGTTTGAGTGCGCGACTACAGTCATAAATGGCTGCATATTACAAACTGGATCTACTTTTAATAAAACTAGATCTATTGGAATTTCCAAAATGTCTCGTTAACTGGATCAAATCTTATCTGACTTCCAGAAAACAGAGAGTCTTATTTAAGGAAGCTACATGAAGGTGTATTTCGGTGTACATCTTGGTCCAATATTATTTATCTTATTTATAAATGACCTAACATCAGTTATTAAACACTGTAGATGCCCTATTTTTATATTTTAATTTTGGAATATGCATCCATTGTTTGGAACTCATACTATAATATACATAATGACACTATTGAATCAGTTCAAAAACATTTTTTTTCTTCGAAACCTCCATTTTAATCCGGATATACACCTTCCACCTATTGAAAATCGACTAAAATTACTTAATCTTCGCACTCTAAAAAGCAGACGAACAATTCTTGGTGTCATATTTGTATTTAAATTAATTAATTTTGGCATAGAATCAATTTATTTACTCCAAAAAATATCTCTAAATTGTCCTACAATGCAAACCAGACAATATATTCCGATAAAATTGAGAATATGTAGCTCTAACTACTCTTAAAATGATCCGTTCCGTTGGATATGCAATGAGTTTAATGAATTATGGCCTCAATTCACCGTAGTAGAAATCTGCTATCATAGTAGAAAAATTAGTTCGAACTCAATTTGAAATTCTGAATAGTAGACTCTCTACTGAAAATATTGAAATATGTCAAAATTAGGTTCCACATGCAGAGATAGCAGAAAACTCAATGCGATTGATATTCTTCATAGTAGAAATTGATAGATTTTGAGTGAAAATATTCTACTAAAGCTGTCAAACTCTCCAGATATTAAATTATTGTCTGTTGACAAATTTTGTAAGCATTTATAATCTGAAAATTGCATTTTTAAGTAATTTCAAGCATATTTATAACCTCAGGTATGTAAATGGAGTATTTACTTTGAATTTGAAAGAACATGTGTTTACTTTTAGCTTTTCGAAGCTTTCAACATTTAAAAAATAAATTTGCCGCTATATTTGCTATCGCATGTACATTATTAAATTGCGGGTAATTAGAAATAAATGATTTAAAGCTAATAAAAGCACGGTTTACATGACTATTTTAATTTATTTATTTGTTTAGTTTTATGTTAAAGAGAGCAACAACGGCCCGAGCGACAGATAAGGGATTTCGAGAATATTTTGAAATGTCTGCGGTAAATATTAAAACACTTTTTAGAATGTCACAACATGCAGCTCTTCATTTGATTGGGACTTTAGAACAGCAATATGAAAATTACAATTGCAAGACGCCTTTCTATTTGAAAGTGCTGCGTTCACTGCAATTTTATGTTTCTGGAAGTTACGAAAACTTAGTAGCAAAATTAAAGTGCTTACAACTAAGTCAACCATCGGCATCTAGAATTATAACGGTGATATCAGAGCTGATTGTGAATTCACTAAATCACCATATACAGTTTCCTACAACTCAAGCTGAAAAAAACGTTGCAAAAAATGCATTTAGAAGAAAATTTGGAATAAACAACACAATTGGGGCAATAGATGGCTTTCACGTTGCTATAATTGCACCTCCAAACAATTATATCATTCGTCCAACAAGACATATCGCAATGGAAAGAGATTTTATAGTATCAATGTAGAAGCGGTAATGTTTATAGTGTTTTGTATAATTTTGTATTTAATATTGTTCATGTTTATTGGTCTGCTTAGATCGTTGATGGAGAAATGATTTTTTGTGGGTGAATACAAGAAGCCCAGGAAGCTGCCATGATAGTGGAATTTGGTCTTTGTCTCCAATTATGGAACATTTACGATGTGGCTATATCGATAACACGTGGTTAGTTGGAGACAGTGGCTACCCGTTAGAACCCTGGCTTATGACACCCTTTCTAAACCCGCAAACTGTGTGCGAGGAAAGATTCATTGAAATGCTATGCAAAGCAAGAATCGTATCTGAGAGGACTTTTGGTGTCTGCAAATCCATATGGAGATGTCTCCTGAAGCATAGGGACCTACACTATTCTCCACAAAAGAGTGCGACAATTATAAACGCATGTGTTTTGTTATACAATTTTTTAAAAACAAGACAAGGCGATTCCCTATCGTGTGACTTCTTCAACCTAATAATGGAGAAGATTGTAAGAGCTGCACAACTCCATCACAATGGCACTATCTTCAACAAGAGTTCCATGCTGCTCGGGTACGACATCATTGGGCAGAGCGTACGAGCAGCATTCTCCAGTTTAAAGAGGGAATCGCGTCGAATGGGTCTTACGGTGAACGAGGACAAGAAAAAGTACCAAGTGTTAACAAACAAAGAGTCCCGGCGTCTTGGACAACACGTCACTATTGACAACCAGAACTTCGAAGTTGTGAAGATCTTCGTATACCTAGGAACCAGCATCAACAAGGAAAACAATGTCAGCCTGGAGATTAGCCGAAGAATAACTCTTGCCAACAGGTGTTACCTTGGGCTCAGTAGGCAATTGAGGAGCAGAGCCCTCTCTCGACGGACAAAAATTACGCTCTATAAGTCGCTCATCATGCCAGTCCTCCTTTATGGCGCTGAGGCATGGACGCTTGCCAACACCGAAGAGCGAGCTTTAGGAGCGTTCTAGAGAAAGATTCTTCGGAAAATCAATGGCCCGATATGTGTTGAAAACGAGTACAGAATCAGATGGAACGACGAGCTGTATGAGCTCTACGCCGACATTGACATAGTCAGGCGCATTAAGATCCAGCACCTACGCTGGCTTGGACATGTCGAGCGTATGGATGAAAGCGCTCCATCAAAAAAGGTGTTCAATTCTGTACCCAGTGGTGGTCAACGTAGGAGACGACGTCGGAATCTCCGGTGGAGCGACCAAGTGCGTCATCTCCCGTACTTAATTTAATTTAACCAATTATTTCAAATGTTTATATAATGTCCAATTCATGTGAATTAAATAATGTTGTACCTTATCATTGTGTAAAAAAATAATAGAACTATTACTTGTGAAATTCATTTATTGTATTGGTTAATAAAATGACAGTATCCTTTAAACTGTTAACCGCATTTGTAAGTTTTTGAATTTCTTTAACCTTTGTCTCCGAATTTTTGGCAATTTCTTGAAGACTGTTGAATTTGCAGCATACAGTTGAAACTGCTCTTCTAATTTCGGCACTTTTGCTGTGTTTAAATAATTTCATTATTTTTTAACGAATCATAAATTGTGTTTTATTTTATTACGTGTAGCGGTAGGACGTGACATACTTGCATGAACTTTGCGACTAGTACTTGCAAATTCAAAATCGGAATTTTCCTTTTGCGAACCATAAAAAATAATAATGAGTTTAAAATCATATTTGTTCATATGCAAATAAACTTTCTATAATGTACCTACCACTTTGGGTACCTCCTATTGTTATTTCGCCGAACACCCCTAAAGCACGCATTTTAAACATCAAGTCATTACGACGCACTATTTACTATCTTATTACCTCTTTATTATATTTTATAATAATGCTTACCCATTTCGGTCATTTTCAATTTGAAATAATTAGAAATATTTTACACATGTCATGATTTTATTTTCAAAGCCTTTTATTTTTATTTTTCTATAAAAAAGTGCAGTTCACATATTTTTAACAAAAACGTACAAACGATAAAACATTATATTATAGGATATTTATTTACACTATGTTCGTTCAGAATGGTGTAGTGCACGCGAAAGCCAGTAACCGACTTCTGTTAGTTGCCTAGTCTCTCCTACACAATTCGTAGTCTCACCATCGCGTTGGTGAACCCCATTAACCCGAGCAACCAGCTGACGATCGGGTTTCAACTCCGGTGGGAGGCCTGGTCGGGGACAAACGAGACAGATATATTGGCCCTCCAAAATAAGGGTTGTGCGTTGGGCTTGTGACCCGTCATATAAAAAAGCTTATTCAACGAAAACAGAAAAAATGCCTCGGATACCGACCCGAAAACGCGATGACAACCTACGCAAACGTATAAAGGACCATGATTTACGGATATTCACCTGCAATATCCGAACCCTTTATAGGGAAGGTGTCACTATCCAGCTGGTTGATGACCTCGAAAGATACAAGGCTGACATCACTCCAATCCAGGAAATGCGATGGACAGGACAGGGGTGCTCAAAAGAGGCATTCTGTGACCTTTACTATAGCTGCCATGCGGAGAGGCATGAATTTGATTGTGGATTTATAGCCGGCAAGAGACTATACTACCTTGTTTCTAGGTTCACACCCGTGAACGAACGACTAGCAACAATCTGCGTCAAGGCCAAATACTTCTACATCAGCCTAATTTGAGCGCTCGCTCCGACGAATGGGAAGGACAATGAAACTAAAGTGACTTTCTATGAGCGCCTCGACGAAGCCTACGAAGCGCTGCCCCCGTCACGACATCAAAATTGTGATTGGCGACTTTAATGTCAAGGGGGCCATGAGTGTATCTTTGGTTCAATGGTAGGCCAATTCAGCCTCTACGACAAAAACTCCGACAATGGAATGAGGCTGATCGATTTCGCCGCAGCACGAAACAAGGTTATTAGTAGTACTAGATTTCAGCATCGGTCACCCGATCAGAACACGTGCAACCAAATTGATCATGTTGTGATTGACGGAAGGCAAGCCTCTAGTGTGACGGATGTACGCTTGATACATCGATTCGGATCACTTACTTGTAGCAGCCAAGGTTCGCACACGCTTATGCGCTACGAAAAGCGCACGGAAACCCACGCAAAGAAAGCTAGACGATAGTAAGCTGCACACACAATAGACCGAACAAGCCTATGCCGCTCGACTCTCACACCTGCTTGCCCAAGGCACTCCCCCACTCGATGAAAAAGACAGCTTGACAACCCCAGTTGCTGACAACGGCGTTGAAATACCGCCGCTTGACCATGATGAGGTCTGCACAGCTATCAACAGGTTAAAAACCACAAAGCCGCAGGATCGGATGGTCTGCCTGCTGAGTTGTTTAAGACCGCAGTCGATGAGCTCATAACGAGCATGCACCAGCTCATCAGCAGAATATGGGCGGAAGAAAGCATGCCTTGCGAATGGGATCCCACTATACGTACCAACTACCGTGGGATCAGTCTCCTCAATATCGCGTACAAGGTTCTAACGAGCGTATTATATGAAAAACTGAAGCCAATCGTCAACAGACTGATTGGATCTTATCAGTGTGGCTTCAGACCTGACAAGTCCACCACAGAACCGATTTTCACATTGCGACATCGAGATCGACACCCATCACCTCTTCGTCGACTACAAAGCTGCCTTCGACAGTCCGATAAGTAGTCGCCTATACGCCACCATGTCTGAGTTCGGTATACCTGCAAAACTTATAAGGCTTTACAGGATGACCCTGACCGACACAAGTTGCTCAGTGAGAATTGGGAACAACCTCACCGATACGTTTAATACCGAACGAGGTTTCAGACAAGGTGATTCCCTATCGTGTGAATTCTTCAACCTAATAATGGAGAAGATTGTAAGAGCTGCACAACTCCATCACAATGGCAATATCTTGGACATGTCGAGCTGGCTTGGACATGTCGAGTGTATGGATGAAAGCGCTCCGGCAAAAAGGTTTTCAATTCTGTACCCAGTGGTGGTGAACGTAGGAGAGGGCGTCCGAATCTCCTGTGGAGCGACCAAGTGCGAGACAACCTGACAACACTTGGAGTGCAAAACTGGCTCCAACGAGCGCAATGCAGAAACGACTGGCGAGGGGTAATTGCTGCGGCCGAAACCCATCATGTGTTGTAATGGCCAAATAAGTAAGTAATGTTACATATTTTTTTAGTTTAAAAAAAAGGGGATTCGAACAAGCGACGCAAGGGTTAGAAGGCGTGTTAGATCACATGGGAAATTTTAAAGTTAGTGTTATTATGATATTTAAGATTATCAAAATTATAGTCGGTCTAAGCCGACTATAAATACCCTACACATATGTGTGGTTACCATTGAAAGAGGTATATATGTCACCGGGATATACGAATCCCGAAACTACAAACTTTCAATTGCTGAAGTATTTCCGTTCATTTGATACCCATATTTACATATGGGTAGGTGTATGGAATTTCGATTTTTTTTTGAACCACGAGTCGTTTCGCCGGAAACCATTATTTTCATGTATTTGATCATGAGTCAATATATATTTTACCAAAAAAAATTTGCCGAAGCACGTATACAGTAAAATTGATCTGTAGATATACATTTTATTTGAGGTATTTCAACATAAGTGGTCAGTTCTCAGGTCACAATAGACCGATCATGCCAATTTTCTTGTTCAGACAGCTTAGATATATAAATAATCTAAATCTAGTGTGAAGATAGTTTCATTGCTCTAGCTCTTCTACTTTTTCTGTAATCGTGATTTCAACAACAGACAGACGGACATCGCTAAATTGACTCAGGAGATCATGCTGATCAAGAATATATATACTTTTCCATACCGGAGATGTGTTGTATTTTAAAGTCCTTCTACTAGGATATTAACTTCCCTGATAATTTTTATACTTACTAAGTCTTTTTACTTTCAGACACTTTATTTCGTTTTTAAAGGTTTTTACACTTATACTTAGTTTTTAGAACTGGATACTTCGGCTTATCGGAAACAATTCATTTTTAGTCTATACTTAACTTCTACATAACACCTCGTATTCTAATAATTTCACAATAAATTGAATTCTTTCATCATGATAAAATACCTTAGTCAGCATTACTAATTGACTCATAGGCTAAAATAACTAAGTCAGCATTTATTTGTATGATCAGAGTGACCTATTTATTGTGGGCGTACTATACTGGCTATGTGTTGTTCCAATACAATTAAATGTTGTCTGTGTTTAACATGCATAATTCTTAACCTAAAAAATATACCATCAAGAAAAATATACTGGTTACAATTATATTGTGGATCGTAAGTATGCTGTAAGCTTTACGACCATGATACACAATAGTAGATCATATGTTAACTGTAAGCTCTAAAATTATTATACACAACATACCTCCCCCCTTATTGTAAGAAAAAATATTATTATTAAAAAGAATAACAGTTTTTTCTTTTGCATTTTAATTATGTCTGAATTTTTTCTGAAGAGAAAATTATTATTAAAAAGAATAATAGTTTTTCTTTTACAATATTTTATGTGGTGTAAATTATTTGGTAGAAATTACGTTTATACCTATTTTTAATTAAGAGTAACAAAAAAAAATTAAGTGAGTTTATATTAGTTATGAAGTTATGATCTTTACTTATCTAATACTTAATGGATATTAGTAATTGATAGTTGTAATTTCGAATTCTATATAATAAAAACCTGGTCCCGATGTTTTCTTTGCTGACTGCTGTACCGCGGCAGTAGTTTGATGATGCGTTGTTGTTGTTGTTTCTGACGTATTGGCTTCTATTTCATGTGACTTCGTTCGTTGACTTGCTATGGGTGTTGTGTTGTTTGGTTTCTGCGTTGTTGATTTCCGCAATGACCCGATTTTTTCGAGTGCCGATTTCTTGTTGGGAAATGTATTTGACACCAGTTCAATGTTTTGTGCCTTGGCTGCTTCTACATTTATTGTTGCTATTGGTGATTTATTTGTATTAAATTCGTCGGTTTTTATTGTTGCTTTAGTATTATTAATATCAGCATTAATATGCCTTAAGACATACCGTTGTTCGTTATTTCATTTTGACGATTAAGTAATTCTTTGCGTTACTGGTTATCATTTAATTGTACTAATATTTCGTCGATATTCCGATGCCCATTTCTTAAAGCTGATCTTATTTTGCTGTGATCTGACACCAAGATCGATAACGATGTTTGTCATATATTTGAATACGGTAATGATGAAAAATTTCTTCTTGTATGTTATATTTCTACTGCTTTGATGTGTAAACTCGTATGGCAGTATCATTTCTTTGTTTTGTAAGTTGTAAGCTTCATTCGTTAGCCCAATATACTTGCTCCGGTCTTCTACTTTCGATATGTAGTCATATGTTGTTTTAACCAATGCAACCCATTCTTCATTAATCTTTGTGGGTATTGGGTAAATTCTATATAATGTGAACAACAAATCATCAGGCAGTGATGTCTTGATGACTATTATTAGGCCGTCTGTGTCTGGGAAAACTCGTACTGTCGATACACGGTGCATTTCATATGATTTTTGAATGAACCACTTCGCCTTTCCTCTTAACGTGAGGCTAGTCAGCATTTCATCTAATTCGCTGTGGTCTATAATTGTCGGGTGTAATCGTCCTTGTATAGATCATCTATGATGCCCATTTCCATCAGCTGCGGCCCTTGAAATTCTGTTAGGTTGGCATTAAATGTAGATGGCATTAAATGTAAAATACATCATGAATAGTAAATGACTAACTTGTTGGTTTATTTTTTCATTGATGTATTTATACCCTACACTAAAAGTAAAAGGGTATATTCAGTTTGGTACGCCGTTTGTAACACCCATAAGGAAGCATCTCCGGTATGGAAAAGTATATATATTCTTGATCAGCATGACCTCCTGAGTCCACCTTAGCGATGTCCGTCTGTCTGTCTGTTGAAATCACGATTACAGAAAATACAGAAGAGCTAGAGCAATGAAACTATCTTCACACTAGATTTTGATTACTTATATATCTAAGTTGTCCGAACAAGAAAATTGGCATGATCGGTCTATTGTGACCTGAGAAATAACCACTTATGTTCAAATACCTCGTATAAAATTTATATCTACAGAACAATTTTACTGTATACGTGCTTAGGAAAACTTTTTTTGGTCAAATATATATTGACTCATGCTCAAATACAT
The DNA here is from genome assembly GCA_951804985.1 of Dryomyza anilis. NCBI lineage: Eukaryota > Metazoa > Arthropoda > Insecta > Diptera > Dryomyzidae > Dryomyza > Dryomyza anilis. The sequence continues at coordinate 28,117,897 of OX638135.1, read as the reverse complement.
GAAAATAATGGTTTCCGGCGAAACGACTTGTGGTTCCAAAAAAAAGTGAAATTCGGTACACCTACCCATTTGTAAACATGGGTATCAAATGAATGGAAATTCTTCAGCGATTGAAAGTTTGTAGTTATTTTCAGGATTCGTATACCCTGGTGACCTATATACCACTTTTAATGGTAACCACACATATGTGCAGGGTATTTATAGTTGGCTTAGACCGACTATAATTTTGATAATCCTAACTATCATACTAAAACCTACTTTAAAATTTCCCATGTGATCTAACCTTCCCAACTGGTTTTGTGTTCTTATTGTTATGTTTAACACATTTTGCAGATTTTCGACTTCCTTCAAGGAATTGAGTAAAGGTTCTGCTATCTTGTTATAATTTGATGAAATCACCGTAATTTGTCTTTCATAATTTCGTATGTTTTATGTTCTTTATCATCAATATTATTGAGTTGTTTATAGATAATCTCTCTTTCATTATTTTCCATCAGTCCGAAAGCCCAGTTGAGTCCTTCGCCAATAAAATTGAGTGATCTCTTTTGTCGCTTAATTATTTCTTCATTTTTCTGTAGCGTGGCTATTATTGCCATGGTTTCCCGTGTTGCTGCTAAACACGATCTTTTTATGCTGGGTCCATTTACTTTGGTGCTCATTTGTTCGCACATTGTATTTGCCGTATTTATGTATTTGGTTGTCAGCTTCAGGAAATCGTTCAGTTGTAGCGGTTTAAATTTATCTATTATCGTCCATTCATCATTGTAGAACAAATCATCAGTTGTCTTCTTAAAGAATAATCTTGTATCATTAATTGAAGTCTGCGTGATGTTGACTGCTTCCTTGGCTGCCAACATCAGGACCAGTGTGACAATTCTAATCATTATATTGGTTTCGCTCTTTATTTCCTATTGTAAAGAGAAGAAATTCAATTATTTACATATTTAAATGGAATTCTTAATCATTTTATATAGTTTTCCTTTAAATATTTCTCATTTTACCCCTTAATACATATTGGCATAAGGCTTTGGCCATAATTATACTTTAAATAGTTATAGTAGTTAATATACGTGTTAACATGTACTATATGATTTAGTTTGGAAATTTATATTTAGATATGTTTCTGTATTGTTGTAATACAAATTGTTGTATATACAATCCCAGTAGTACATGGTTAAATGCTAGTCATATTCAATAATACTTAGCTATTTACTCATGCACTAACTAAGAATTGTCTATGTATTAAGAAATAAGCGCGCGCGACTTCTTAGCATTACATAAATGTATTTGCTATATTAAGTTGTTAAATATTTAATTTTGTACATCTCAATTGTACTTATATTTTTTCATTACCGCGTGTAATGATGAATTTAAAACGTTTGTCAGTTAGTTAGTTTGCTATATTAAAGCATATCTGCATTAATATATTTAGTTTCATGAATGAACATTGTGTTAATGATAAAAATTATTAGGCAGTTTTGTCGCTTCACTACCGTATCTCGTTTCAGTTCCAGTACGTTAGTGGCTTCTGCCTGTAAAGTGTTGAAGTGCATTTAATCGGTTGGCATATGAATATATTCAAGCTTTCTATATTAATATGAGCTGGGAGCATTGAACTCTATGCGCAATGAACTTGCTTTTTAAAATGCCATTGAGGTAGGTACTGACCTATCGCAATTTTAATGACAACGTAATTTTTAAACCTTGCAAATTCGTACCTCAAATAATAATATGATTTTGTTATTTGTTTATATTCAATGCTAGTCATCTTCAATTAATACATAGCTATTTTCTCTGCGATTTGTATTTTGGCAATATTACATGAAATTTTTTGGATTTTATAAATTATTTAAAATTAATTTATTTAATATCTACATTTAAAAAAATTATAGTTTTTCTCTATTCTTTATTTATTTTGTAGTTTCAAATTCGTTAGTACACGAAGCAATACCAGTCATTCACAATATGTAATACTTAGCTATTCTGTCCTGCACTAACTATTTGACTTTATTTCAATGATGTTAAAAATTATTGGTTCTTGTTGCAGACAGTGTTTATTTAACTCTACGAACCTATACTGTTGTATGCTTTTAACAAATTATTATGAAATTTTTTCGCTTTACCCTTGATACAAATCTCAGTCGTTACAGGGCTTTTTATTGAAAGACCCTCATAGGGTCCCACCCAAACTGGTGAAAATATATTTTTCCTATTTTGATTTTTTAGTAAAATTTTACTACTTACTTTGAGTGTTATTGAGCGTAATGAGCTATCATAGCTTTGCTTAGATTTTTCTTTGGCTCTGGCTTGTCGTACAATTTCGTGTGTGCGTTGAATTTGGTATTTTAATAGCTTGTTGCTATCATCGGTATTATATACTGGTGAGCATTTGCGTTTAAGATTGGTTGGCATGTCAAAATCGTAACCGTATAAAGTATGGAAAGGCGTTTGCCCGGTGGACATATGCATTGTATTACTGTGTACATGCATTGCTGTATTTAACCACTGGTCGCAGTTTGACCCATCCTCTTTCGCAAAACTTCGTAAATACTCCGCTAATGGTCGCTGGCTTCTTTCCAAAGATCCGTTGGCCCGCGAAAGTTATGACGTAATATGTAATTTTTTAATTCCTAAAAATTTACACGTGTCCGAAAATAATTTTGAAACAAAATTCGAACCATTGTCGGTTATCAATACTTTTGGTATGTTATGTCGTGTAATGATTTCGTCGTAAAATGCCTTTGCTACAGTGCTTGCTTCTGCGTCTGGGATAGCTACGCAGTACATATATTTTGAAAAATCATCTTGAAAAGTTAATATATATTTATTTCCAGATATTTTCCGGTAAAATACCTACAAGATCCATGTATACTTTATCGAATGGTCGTACTGGCGTATCAGTTAGAACCATTGGCATTTTAGTAAGCCTAGAACTTTTATTTACTTGGCATTTCTGACAGTTCTTAACGTAATCTTTTATTTGTTTCTGCATACCTCTCCACTTAAATTGTTTTGTGTTTCTAAAAAATGTTTTCACCGCACCCTGGTGACCTCCTAATGCTGAGTCGTGAAAGTCTTTTATAACAGTTTTAATTTCCTCTGGGTCAGTTATTAGTTGACTTGAGTTTAATTCCTTATTTGTGTCTGTTGGTATTTCATCCATTACAGGCGTGCTCACTAGTTGTTCTGTTTTTGAAATTTGATTATCTAATTTATTCTGTGTTCTCTTAGACTGCGTTGTGACTGCAGTAATATCTGGTTCTGGATGTGGAATTCTACTTAATGCATCTGCGCTCAAATTCTGTTTACCTGGTTTATAAAATATTTCAAAATCATATTCTGATAATTTATGTCTGACCTTGACCTTCGTGCTAACCTTGATGTCTGATCTTTGAGATTCGCTGTGCTACGTAATAATTGATGATCTGTATAAATTTGAAAATGTCGGCCTAGAAGATAAGCTCTAAAATTTTTCGTTGCCCAGAATATAGCTAAAAATTCCCTTTCAATGGTGGAGTAAATTTTTTCTGCTCCATTTAATGCCCTACTAGCAAATGCTATTGGGCGGTCGCTCCCTACTTTGCCTTGCGATAGTACCGCACCTATTGCTTCGTTACTTGCATCCGTTGTAAGTAAAAAAGGTTTTATAAAATCTGGATATGCGAGAATGGGTGGTGAAATTATTGATTATTTTAATTTAATAAATGAACTTTGACAATCGTCAGTCCAAGTGAATTTTTAAACGTAATGATACTATCTTTGCGGTTCTCGCTTGAATTTTAATTTGTTGATTGTTAAAAATATTTTGTATTTCTGTCTGAAATTTCATTGGTAGTTTTATAATATGGTTTTTATGTTTATCAAAGAATGTTATTGTTTTGTCTATCGCATTTATTACAGATCAATTCCATAAATTGTCACGTCCGATTATCAGCTGGTACACCTTGTTTAAGTGACACTACAGTAGCATTAAACTTAAGCGCCCTATGTTTCTATGTTGGACTTTGGTGGAACCTAATGTCCTAACACACCCACCAAAAGCTCTTTTTAAATTTTCGTATATTTTCGTTAAAGTCTGGCAAATTTGTCATTGCATTTTCTTTTACTATACTGGCATCAGCTCCTGAGTCTACCAGCAAAATAAGTCTTCCATTTTTAGCTGCCTCGCAAGGTACTTCAGTGAAAACGTCACTTACATTAGATAAATCCAAGCTTTCGCCATGCCCACTGCATATTATACGACCACCTTCTTCTTCCTTTAATTCATATTTTAATTCATTGGTCTCCTCTGTTCTATGGAAATGCAATGGAGTAGTAAATTTGATCACAGTCTCCTCCGACTTCTGATCTACAATTCCTACCTCTTTCGGCCCTATATTTCTATTATTATTCGCACATCTCCAATTAGATTCGTGACCATAAGTTCCACATTCGTAGCAGAAAGGCGTATTTTTTCTAATAATACAATCATCCCTAGTATGCCCCAATTTACTACAAAATGAACATGTTGGAACACTCCTTTTATAGTTGCTTTCATTATTTATTTGTTGCAATTTATTTTCCGATATAACGCTTGACTGTGTTTTTTCCATATAATTATATTCATCCTCTTCCGACCTTGGACTTCGCTGCATAACAGCCTGTACATTTAAAGCATCTTCCAACAATGCATCTAATGTTTCTGACTTACTACCCAACAATACAACCTTTATAGTAGAATCCTTCACCCCTACTTTAAAAGAGATCAACACTGAGCTCTGTAATTCTAATCTGAATACTTCATCCTCACTTATCTTTTTACTATATTTTTTACTTGCAATTTCCAAAGCCATGGATTGCAACTCATCTAATCGTCTACTAAACGTTCTCAAACTCTCGTTACTATTTTGATAAGCCTTTTTAATCTTTTCTAATACTAATTCTAAAGAAATTTCATTTAAGTACGTATTTTTTAACAACTCGTATAATTCTTCTTTTTTTGAAACTGTTTTGTCCTTACAAATTTATAGGCATCTCCCTCCAAACGTAGCATAACGCATTTAATAAATTCCTCACTATCTGATTCCTTAATTTTAAGCTTAGCTGTTTCACAACATTCAATAAATTTATATAATTCTGTTTCTAATAATGGAGATTCCGCCCCAGAAAAGTAAGGAACAACGTAATGAACGCGTTTCAATACATTTTCAGTACCCATTATTAGTGTTTCTAATTTTTCCATTTACTTAATCATATAATTAACTATACCTTTGTTAAATAGATTATTTATTTTGTTTTTACTAGTTTCATATTAAATCAACGTTTAAACATTATTTAATTCATCTATTAAATTTTTTACTACCTTATTTATCACATTTTTATGTTTCATTATTTGAACTTTTTAATCTATATTTCAAACTCATATCCACATATTATTTATGAATACTAAATTAACTTATTTGTTTTATTTTATTTTATTTTTAATTTTCCAGTTTTGTTCTTTAATTAATTTCGCGACATTATAAAAACATTGCTGTATCAAAATTCTTATTTTATTCATTATTTTATTTTACACATATACTTAGTTTTTAGAACTGGATACTTCGGCTTATGGGAAACAATTCATTTTTAGTCTATACTTATCTTCTACATAACACCTCGTATTCTTATAATTTCACAATAAATTGAGTACTTTCATCATGATAAAATACCTTAGTCGGCATTACTAATTGACTCATAGGCTAAAATAACTAAGTCAGCATTTATTTGTATGATCAGAGTGACCTATTTATTGTGGGCGTACTATACTGGCTATGTGTTGTTCCAATACAATTAAATGTTGTCTATGTTTAAATGCATAATTTTTAACCCTAAAAATATACCATCAAGAAAAATATACTGGTTACAATTATATTGTGGATCGTAAGTATGCTGTAAGCTTTACGACTATGATACTCACTAGTAGATCATATGTTAACTGTAAGCTCTAAAATTATTATACACAACAGATGCTTCCTTCTGGGTGTTACTTACGGCGTACCAAACTGAATATACCCTTACCCTTTCACTTTTAGTGTAGGGTATAAAAATTGAGTGATGAGTTTTGTGTTCCAAAACAGATAATATATTCCACATAAATTCTCTGCTGACTACTACGAAGAATGCCGACTCAGTAGAAATCTGCAGAGAAAGCGAAATTTTGTTCCACTATAATAGCAGATTTCTACTACTGTGAATTGAGGCCTATATTTTCTTTTCTATCTTTCTGAATCGATTGACATAGTAAAAAACAATATCGTTCAACACCTAAATACTTAATCAGACTTTCTGTAGTTAACAGCGTGATATGCGGATTGGTGACCCTTTAACAAATTTCAGTGATCATACTATAATCGTATACTCACGTATACTTTATGAAATGTTCTAAAACGAAGCTTCTGCGAGAAGTAGTACTATGTACGAACATTCTTGTGTGTGATAAAATTTTGTGTGTGAATTCTTTTCATAGTATACATAATAAAGCGTAAAGCGTTTTTGTGCTGTCCGGCCATTGCAAGGACCTCGCGCACAGTTCACTATGTTAGGTTAGGTTTGTAAGAGGGTGTTGCTGAAATTTAATCAGCAAACACTCACGGGGGCCTAGTGGTCCATTGTGTTCCCTTTTTATTTGTGTGGTAACTATATTTTGTTGACAACGATGGGTTAGTTTCTTTGAAACCAACCTGATCTTCTTACGAACCCTAGTAGATTTTCAATTGGAACTTCAACTATATCTTCCAGTTCCCCAAAGAACCTGTTCCCCATGTACTGGAGTCGACGCGTTTGGAGATTTGGACAGTCGCATAGAAGATGTACGATTGATTCTACTTCCTCAAATTCTGCAGTGGTCGGGCGCGGGGATGCCCAGTCTGTGCGCCATTGTGCCGATTGCACAATATCCTGTCAGGACTCCGATGAGGATGCAGGTAGCTTCTTTACTGTTATTTATCAGGCTTTTTGTTCTTTTTTCGTTGGTGATGGCCAGAGACGTCGTGAGATAATGCAGTCGTCTCTGGATGACCAGTTTGCGTTTGTTTTTTCGTCGTTTTAAGGTCAATATGCCTTCTTAGGACACCTAATGGAATCCTAGTCGAAGAACATACATCTTCTATTCTACGTGCAGAACCCTGTCGCGCTAGCTCATTGGCTTGTTCGTTCCCTTCTATATTGCTATGTCCGGGAACCCAGCATATGGTTATCGCATGGGTTTGACTTAGTATGTTAAGTGATCGGCGACAATTGAATACTGTGTTTGATTTTATGACCGCATTGTCTAGTTCTAGGATGGGAGCCTGATTGCAGACACTGCAGTCATCGAGAAGTCTATGTGACTCGTGAATTTGCAGGGCGTCGCAGAAAATGCCGGATCCAATCGCTATTTCCATCTTAGACCCGTCAGTAAAGACTTGAAAGTGGCTATTGCTTGTTGGCAAGTTAGCGCTCCATTGTTCTCTACTAGGTATTACGATGGAGTAGTTTGGATTTATTTCCATCTGTGGGGTTATATAATCTATTTTTGGGAGTTCGATCATGCTGAAAACTGCTTCCAGAATCCTGATTCTCTAAGTCGAATCGCGTTCTTTGCTGCTGTACCCCTAATGAAGTCGTCTACTGGCAGAAGATTAAGCATGATCTCCATTCCAATGATCTCCATCACTATGTTAAATAGAGCATACCATGGTTGCAGATAATGCTTGTCTCATTATGCAATTATTTTATGATATGTCAAATTGGTGGCATTATTTGTATCTTTAATTAAAATATATGCATTGATTAATTAAACATGTGTCATATTTATAAGACATTACAACATATTCTACTCGCATACAGAAGGTAAGAAGCGTTCGGCCAACATGGCCAATTTAAGCTCAAACGATCTAACAATGGTCATAAGCAAGGACATGAAAGAAAACACAATACTTATCGCCTAATCCTACATGGCCCACAGTAATGAGTCTCACCGACTGACCTGCAAAATCTCATGAAGGAAGCAATAGTCAACAATTGTAACCTCATCATAGGAAGTGATGCTAACGCACACATTTACATATGGAGCAGCAAAGATACAAACGAAAGAGGTGAGTCTCTTCTATATTTTATTAACTCAACTAATCTAAGTACCCTGATCTACAAATTGAGGGTTGTTGGGCTAATCTGGAAAGAAACCTATCATTTCTGGTTGATTTTGGTATTCTGATTCATGCTGCGTACTCAGCAAATCCCTATACGTCAAGATGTTGCACACAATCGAGACAAAGTTGCAAAAAAGGCAGTTTTTGGTACTTTATATCGCAAGTTATCAACGATTTCGAGATGTAGCAGATGCAAACTTTATCACAAAATAAAATATGAACCTTGTCCTACGGATAAGTTTCTAATCTCTCTTAAAAACCATTCTAATACTAGTTCGAAATGTGTTTGCTGTCAATATTTCGAAAAAATGTTAAAAACTTTATTTTTTTCGGATATTTTTTAAAATTTGTTTATGAAATATTTAATTAAAATGGAGGGAATTGCAAGCAGAAATATACAATTTCATACTGATAAAATGTAGTGGAGCTAGATGCAAAATCGAACAAATTTCTTTGCATCTGATTTCCGCATTATGGGAAAACGTGATGGGGAAAATTGCACTGCGTAATCTCATGGTGTGTATTTGATTCGGCTGGCTATAATGGGTTAAAAAAAAATCTATTATATATCCGTCATCGACGAATGCTTCGAGCGACTGAACTGTAATTTTTGAAAATTTTACATAAAAAAAAATAAAAAATGCGACACCGTACAGCCCTACAACTCTTTATCAAAATGAAATTTATAAAATTGTTTGTTGTTCAATATATATTGAAAACTTTTGATTGATATGGAAATATTTTCCGTGACGAATATGAAGTTTTCCATAAACAAGTTTAGACTAATAGCCCTATTCTAACGTGCAATGACAATGACAAAGCAATGACTAAAATGACAATTGTCACGAAATAGTATTCCAGCAAAGTGACAATACAAACAATGACAATTGTTATGAAATTTGTCACCACCTAAGGAGGAGATGACAAGGAGTTTATTCTTAAAAAGATGTATTTTACTAGTTTTTAGTTATGCATTTTATTGAATTGCACTATATCTTCACTTTGAAATGCAAATATATTAACGAATTTTTGTCGCGATTCGATTTTCTGCGACTTTCAGATGGAAAACTCAGTCTGATGAAATTTGTTTTACTCAATTGTAATTATATTTGCGACTTGCAGAAACGACCGAAACTCACTATTAACATAATGCACTTCGCGTAAATAACTTTTGTTGCAAGTTGCTCGGAAATATCACGTAAAATATGTATGAATATTTAAATTTAAAAATTGTTTACATTTGAATTTTAATTTTTTTGACAGTTAATATTGAAAAAAGCTTTTCACCACTGAGTTGGGTTTTAATTTGTCACGTTTAAAGTAGAATACAATAACAATTATTTATAAGAAAGGCATGACACGGTGAATGACAACATTTCAATGACTAGACTTTGTCATGAAAATGCCAGAATACGGCTATAAGTTTAAACAACACAAACTAAATAAAACACTTAATTTATATGTTTTCAATTTTTATATATGCATCGTTTAAAAACATTTTATCAAATGACATAAAATGTGTATCTAAACGTATCTAATAAAAACGAAATATTTTTTAAAATTATGAACATCTTTTTTCAAAAATGTTACAAAAAATGTATTAAGTTCCATTACATGAAAATTTTGTTATGTATTTAAAATATATAAAATTGTAAATGTAACAAATGATGAGCCACAACATTATTAATGTATACTAAAAAAAATATCGTTCCTGTAAACACTTTCTCAAACAAATACTAAAGTGTTTGCAAGCACATTTGTAGGAAATAATCGCAGTGTTACTCACAAATTATCAGTATATTATCAAATCATATTATTATGATTTTTTATGTAAAAATATTAAAAGTCACACAAATTTAAATAATTATAAGTAACTAACTCTTATAATTAAAATTCTGTAATTGCCATATTATATTTGTCAACCACGAAGTATAAAACAAATATTTTGATTAACGCTAATGTATTAAACAGAAAAATTTTATTAAGAACTTTGAAGTGGCCTTAGGGCCAGTATTTCAGTGCTCGTTTAAACGTAGTTTAAACTCCGTTAATTAATCTTCTCTTTAAATTAAACGTTGTTTAATTTTGTTAGCAGTTTTTCAGTGATAGTTTAAAATGAACACAGACCAAGACAATACATATGCACCACAGGCAAATGACAAATAATTCTCTCGATTTTGACTTCTGATAAATGTCATTCCAACTTAAATAAATAAAAAAATTGTTTCAGAAAAAATAAAATTAATGTGTTTTTAAATTTAAACAAGAGATCGAGCAACTAAAGTACACGTGCTACTTGTTTTAATGCATAGTGTGCAAAAATACCAAAATTAATAATAATTTGTGAAACAGCGCAGCGACAGAAAATAGTAAAAAGTGTTGTGAAAAAATTGCATTTCAAAAACTATGAAGTTTGAACTAGTAGTTTAAACTAGAGATTCTCGTGATTCACGTGAATCACGAGTGATTACGCGTGATTGTGATTGAATCCTAATTTTGCTCACGTGATTGTGAGTAGACCTAAAACTACCGTGAGTGAGTGTGCGTGAGTACAATTTCTTCGTGAGTCGAATATTTCATAAAATAAAAAAATCTCACTTTTAATTTTTTGCGATTTTTAGATATTTTTGCTTAAGTAAAGAACAAGTAGGACCGCCCCTTGAACTCAGAAGGCTTCAGGAAAGCGACTGCTCACTTTTCAAAACAATAATAAATCAAACCCTTTCTAACGACCGTCCTATAACCCACTCAACTCAGAATAGGTTTCAAGGTTCCAGTCAACAATTGATCTAACCCCTGCAAACCAGATGTATTTAGTATGGGCTAGTCAATTTTTGTGGGGTCATGTCAATAGTTTTTGCTTGGTTTCATATGACCGTTCATGGAAATGGATATAGAACTCAATTTTTTTTTTTACTCATTTTTGAAAAAAGGTGAATTTTCAACTGTACATGATAATTGACTTCCTTTTGTTTTTTAAGTTAATTTGTTCCTGGGGTTCGCGTGGGGGTCCCGTTTTTATTCGAGTTATAAATGTAATATCCAAAAAAATCGCTTCAAAAATAGTTTTTCCCAAAGTCAATTCATCCCTGGTAAATTCTATTCCGGATTTTTTTTATTGATAATTCTTTTCCACAGATCATTTTTCCAGAGACAATTCTCAAAGATTTTACACGAACTGTTCAACTGAGAATTATTCTTCGAGGCAATTTTTACGTTTTTATATGAAGAGCACATCGAAGGTCTTTCACATTTCCATCTCCGTTAAAAATTAAAATATATTTTATTAAAATCCATAACATCATTATTGGGTTTTAAAGATGTAGGTTGTATTGGAGGTGCCAGGCTCGGTCGACCATTCTCACCAACATTACAAATGAAATATTGAATCTTAATTTTACTCACGTGATTGTGAGGAGTGTGAGTAGAGCAAAAAAGACCGTGAGTGAGTGTGCGTGATTAGTAAAAATCTTTCGTGAGTGTCAGTCAGAACTCACTCACGTGCCCATCTCTAGTTGAAACCATCAGCATCGGTCGTTTAAACTAAGTTTAAACGACGGTTAAAGTTCACTGAAAAAATCGATTTTGATTTTAAACGAAATTTAAACCACAAACAAAGTTCAATTATCACTGAAAAACTGGCCCTTAGTGTTTTAATAAAAATTGGCTTTTATTTTTTGTTCACAGTTATGACTTCGCAATATATACCTATATATACATAATTTTTTTTGTTTGTTTGATTAACCGGTGAAAAATTTAATTACTTCGTATTAAATGTCAAAAAATGTTCTATGTTGAAAATATACAATCAATCTCATTTAGATTTCAAATGTTGCGCGACCAATTTTATTATTACTTTATTATTATGATGAAGCGATCCATAAGGGCATATTTTTAAAAAAATTTTCAATTCATATTCGTCACGAAAAATAGTTGCAAATCTGTCATTCATTAAAATGTTCAATATATATTACTACTACAGCTGCGTGCAAACAATATTATAAATTTAAAATTGATACAGAGTAGCTGTAGGGTGTCGCATTTTTTATTTTGTATGTCAAATTTTCAAAAATTTCAGTTCAAACGCTCAGAAGCATTCGTTGACGACGGATGTTTAATAGATTTTTTTAACCCATTAAAGCTTGCCGAAACAAATACACACTAGGAGCTTACGCAGTGCAATTTTCCCTATCATGTTTTCGTATAATGCGAACATCAGATGCTAAGAATTTTGTTCGATTTTGCATGTAGCTGCACTACATTATATCGGTATGAAATTGTTTATTTCTGCGTGCAATTCCCTCCATTTTAATTAAATATTTCATAAACAAATTTTAAAAAATATTTCATAAACAAATTTTAAAAAATATTTCAAAAATTTTCAGTAAGATAAAGTTTAAAACATTTTTTCGAAATTTTGACAGCAAAAACATTGCGAACTAATTTTAAAATGGTTTTTAAGAGAGATTAGAGAATTGTGATAAATTACTCTCACGACACACTTTTTTGGTAACGCAAGTTTTTTTTTTGCCAATTATCCGTAGGGCAAGGTTCAAATTTTATTTTGTGATAAAGTTTGCATCTGCTACATGTCGAAATCGTACGATAACTTGCGATATTAAGTACCAAAAACGGCCATTTGGATCTTTGGCTCGATTGTGTGCCAAATCTCGACGTATAGGGATTTCCTGAGTACGCAGCAAGAATCAGGATACCAAAATCACCCAGAAATGATAGGTTTTATTCCAGATTAAAATCCTTGTACAACAGTGGTATCGGAAAGTGAACCTACATTTGTAGGACTCACGAGCGAAAATGTTACCAACATCACTCTATATACTGAAACGAATACTTTGCGTCTGACTAACTGGCACATCTTAGATAAAATCTCTTTTTCAGACCATAAGTATATCAGTTTTAACGTGAGTTTGGATCTGCACACAGAATGCAAAGACTTTCGTAATGCAGAAAATACGATCTGGTGAACAGGTGGATAACTGCAATGGAATGCTTTCTGCAATCTTGCTAAACGCTTATCATATCGCCTATCCCTTGCAGAAATCAAAGGCAAAAATGAAACCTCCGTGCTGGAGCAAAGACATCTGGGAGGCACGACGTAAGATACAAAAAGGCTATTAAGTATAACACAGTAAACCTGTGGAATAATTATAGAACCGAAATTAAAAATGTTCAAGTACGCCATCCATAAGGCTAAACGCCAAAGCTGGCAGGACTACTGTAGTAAAATCGAAAAAACATCCGACCCCGCCAAGATTAGGAAAATTCTTTCAAAAACAAATGCGCCACCTCTAGTGCAAAAAACCAATGGTAGCTGGATATCTGACGAGCAAGAAACAGTAGAGGTATTAATACAAACACACTTTCCAGGCAGTCAGTATTCACCAAACACAATGTCGGTGGGTAAATATCCTGAGACACAGGATGATTTACCAGACATCGTTACATCGTTACTAGAAGTAGAACAAAATGGGCACTAAAGTCATTTCAACTATATAAGTCACCAGGGCCTGACGGTATATTCCCTGCAATGCTGCAGAATACCACGGGAATAATTCCACCTTGACTGATAAATATCTTCAAAGCAAAGCCGATTAACTTAACATCGTTCCTATTAAAAACCATAGATCCTGGCAGTAGACACAATATTAGACAAACTACATAATAAAGGCATCAAAACAGTGGCCTACGCTGATGATGTAGTATTTGTAGTAACTGGAGAATTCTTAGACGTAATGACGGATCTACTTGAGGGAATACCACTATCTAAACAGGCCAAGTTCTTTCGGATTATTCTCGACAGAAAACTAACATGGAAATCAAAACTAGAAGAACGCATACAAAAGGCGTACTATGCGAGTAAGAAAATCTTCAGTAGAACGTGGAGTCTAGAACCTAAAGAGACTTACTGGATTTACACTTCTATAATAAGACCTATCTTACTTTATGGAGTGTTGGTCTGGTGTAGAGCTCAAGATACAATGGTCTCTACTATTAAGCTGGAAAAACTCCAACGCCTCATGTGTGTGGGCATTACTGGAATCCTCAGAACTACATCAGCAGAGTCACTAAATGTGATACTACATCTGATGCCAATAGATATCTTTGCAGAAAGCGTGGCGTATAATACGGCACTAAGGCTCAAAGAATCCAATTGTTTCAAGTATCGACCTTTTGGAAATAGTATCATAGGAAATATTACAAATATTAATACGGATTACATGATTCGACAGGAATTTCTCGATAAAATATCCATCAAGAAAGTACTGGTCATCACGAACCGGGGAACCTTTACATATACTCAACGTCTATACAGACGGATCTAATCAAGTCGACGGGGTTGGTACGGGCTTTTTCGGGCTAGTTACTCTTTCAAACTACCAGATAACTGTAGTATTTTACAGTGCCTATCTTTAGCATAACAAAAGTGGAAGTAATACTAACAACCAAATAACCAAACTATTCTGGCCGGCATTTTTCAAAAATAAAACCGACTACATCATATCACTTATCCCAGCCTACTTCTGGGAATAATCACATAAACAAGTGGACTCATAATACTAACAACCAAATAACCAAGCTATTCTGGCCGGTATTTTTCAAAAATAAAACCGACTACATCATATCACTTAATCGAAAGGTATGCAGACTACTTCTGGGAATAATCACTGGGCACTGTCTCATAGGATACCACGCGCACAGAATGTGCCTCATATCCAACGAATGGTGTAGAAACTTCTATGAACCAGAAGAGGACGAAACGCTCGAACACCTACTCTGCCATTGCCCTGCATTGGCACGAACCAGACTCACCGTGTGTGGTCAGGCCTCCATATAAGGATTGTCGAAGACCGAGCCAGGTAAATTAAAAACTTCGCATTGAAGACGGAAACATTTGAACTTGACAAAAAACCTAATGAACGATCTTTAATTTTCGCATAAACAGGGAGTAGTGGTAACACTATGAACCAAGTTGGTCTATGTGAGGCATTCGTCTTACTGAAAATTTTCGAAATATTTTTAAAATTTGTTTATATAATTAGATTACTAATAATTTATAATTTAGCTTACTTATATATCAGAAGTCTTATATATCTACAACAGTCCAGAGGTAGTGCGCTGGACTTGCATGCTGAAGGTCTCGGGTTCGAATCCCACATGGGAATGGGCGCTCGTGGATATCTTAACCACAAAATCGGAATAGATTTCAAAGTACAATGGATATAGTCTGTCTGAGTCCTGTGGATCTTAGTAGATATTCCAAAAAAAAAAAAAAATATATATATATATATATATATATATATATATATATATATATATATATATATATATATATATGTATATATATGTGTATATATATATATATATGGGCAAAAAAAAAAAAAAAAAATATATATATATATATATATATATATATATATATATATATATATATATATATATATATATATATATATATATGTATATATATGTATATATATATATATATATATATATAATATATATATAATGTATATATTAATATATATATATATATATATATATATATATGTATATATATATATATATATATATATATATATATATATATATATATATATATATATATACATATATATATATATATATATATATATATATATTTTTTTTTTTTTTTTTTTTGAATATCTACTAAGATCCACAGGACTCAGACAGACTATATCCATTGTACTTTGAAATCTATTCCGATTTTGTGGTTAAGATATCCACGAGCGCCCATTCCCATGTGGGATTCGAACCCGAGACCTTCAGCATGCAAGTCCAGCGCACTACCACTAATATCTATATATATATATATATATATATATAAATAGATACATATATATAT